>CAUVYP010000352.1:1292500-1350000 GCA_963556195.1 Sepiola atlantica
AAATTGTGTTTGTTTCTTGTTTGCATATTACAGCGTTTTTTTGTGCTTTTTTACACTTTATTTAACGCAAATTGTGTTTATTTCTTGTTTGCAGAGGACAGCTTTCTTTTTTCTTTTTTTCTTTTTTTCTTTTTGCACTTTATTGAACGCAAATTGTGTTTATTTCTTGTTTGCAGAGTACATCGTTTTTTTTTTCGTTTTTTTCACTTTATTTAACGCAAATTGTGTTTATTTCTTGTTTACAGAGTACAGCGTTTTTTTTTTTTGCTTGTTTTGCACTTTATTTAACGCCAATTGTGTTTATTTGTTAGGGGCAGAGTACAGCGTTTTCTTTTGCACTTTATTTTACGCAAATTGTGTTTATTTCTCGTTTGTACAGTACAGCGTTTTTTTGTTTTTGTTTTTTTAAAACTTTATTTAACGCAAATTGTGTTTATTTCTTGTTTGCATCGTACAGCATTTTTTTTGCTTTTTTTCACTTTATTTAACGCAAATTGTGTTTATTTCTTGTTTACAGAGTACAGCGTTTTTTTTGCTTGTTTTGCAGTTTATTTAACGCCAATTTTTTTATTTCTTGTTTGCAGAGTACAGCGTTTATTTCCTTTTTTTCTTTATTTAACGCAAATATTGTTTATTTCTTGTTTGCAGAGTACCGTGTTTTTTTTTGCTTTTTTGCCCTTTATTAAACGCAAATTGTGTTTATTTCTTGTTTGCAGTGAACAGCGTTTTTTTGTTGCTTTTTTTGCACTTTATTTAACGCAAATTTTGTTTATTTCTTGTTTGCAGAGTAAAGCGTTTTTGTTGCTTTTTTGCACTTTATTTTACTCAAATTGTGTTTATTTCTTGTTTGCAGAGTACAGCGTTTTTTTTGCTTTTTTTTTACTTCATTTAACGCAAATTTTGTTTATTTCTTGTTTGCAGAGTACAGCGTTTATTTTGTTGCTTTTTTGCACTTTATTTTAAACAAATTGTGTTTATTTCTTATTTGTAGATTGCAGCGTTTTTTTTGTTGCTTTTTTGCACTTTATTTTATGCAAATTTTGTTTATTTCTTGTTTGCGGAGTACAGCGTTTTTTTGTTGCTTTTTTGCACTTTATTTAACGCAAATTGTGTTTATTTCTTGTTTGCAGAGTACAGCGTTTTTTTTTGTTGCTTTTTTTCACTTCATTTAACACAAATTGTGTTTATTTCTTGTTTTCAGAGTACAGCCTTTTTTTGTTGCTTTTTTGCACTTCATGTAACGCAAATTGTGTTTATTTCTTGTTTGCACAGAACAGTGTTCTTTTTTGCTTTTTTTACACCTCATTGAACGCAGATTGTGATATTATTATTTCCTTGCACAAAAGAGGCTAAAAGTTTAAAGGTCTTTTGTGTGGTCGGTGAAATCAGCAAAGCATTATGCGTAAGGGCTATACAATTAAGGTGATAGCGTTAACGAGCTTTGCTCAATCCTAGTCTCCGTTTCATGGGCAAACAAGTGTGCTCTCGATTCATTTGGACATCCATTCTGGCGTTGATTGAATAGTGAAGAGCCAAAGGCATAGCCAAAGGGTAGAATCGAAACGCATAGATAGAGCGAAATTATTCAGATTTCTTTGTGTGTGGTGGGGGTGTACGAAGCTTGCAAGAGCGAAATAAGTCATAAATCAAAATAGTTTCTTTCTTTTTTGGGAAGTGGAGGGAGAAGCGTGGAAGAGTGAAATCATTCAGAAAGCAAAACAAGTTTCTCTTTTGGTGGAGGGGGTGATAGAAGCTTGAAAATTGAAGATAGTGGCCAATAAATTTGGATAAGGTATATTTACGAAATATACAAAGAAGTAAAACGAACCGATGTTGCCGAAATCAAAGATGTTGTTTTCTGAAACCGAGTACAATTTGAGAATTCTTGATAAATTAATGTAATAGACTACAAATCTATGGGTGCCTATTCGGAATTAGCACCATGTACCACTGTGTTCACCTCCACATTGCACCTACTCAACTTTGCATATAAGCTGATTTTCGAAAAAGAGAGCAAAATAAAACTACATCTCATTTCAGAAATACCATTTTTTTCTATTTTATTTATTTAATATATTTATTATATCGAGATCAGATGTTTTATAAAGCTGGGCCAACTGAAGAGAGTCTACTATCGGAAAATGTTCTCGGAAATTGTCACCAAAGAAAATGAATAGTTACAATATCAAGCCGAGAGTTTCACACACTCTCTCTCTCTGTGACCTGTTTGCCTCTATTTGACTCCTCCTATTTATCACTCTGATTCATTCTCTCTGTTGCTTAGTTTTTCTCTCTCGCTTTCTCTTTCTCGTTCTTTCTCTCTCTCTCTTTCTCTCTCTCTCTCACTTTCGCGCACTCTTTGGTTTATCTCCCTATCTCTCTCTAATTATCTCTTTCTCATTCTTTGGTTTTCTTTCCCTATCTAGTTCCCTTTCTCTTTCTGTCTGTCTGTCTGTCTCTCTCTCTCTCTCTCTCCGATTCCCTAGATCTCTCTGGTCCTCTCTCTCTTTGTTTTTTTCTCCCTATCTCTCTCTCTCTCTTTTAGTTCCCTTTCTTTTTTTCTCTCTGTGGTTCTCTCTGTAATTCCTACCCTTTGATTTTCTCTCCCTATTTCTCTCTACTTCTCTATGTCTCGATATCTCTCGCTGTTTGCTTTTCTCTCTCCATCTCGTTCTAGTTATATCTCTCTCCCCCTATCTTTGTTTCTCTCTCCCTCCAGTCTTCTCTGTCTCGCTCGCTTTTTAACCCTTCGCGTGTCGGTGATCGTCATCCGCACCGTTTGACCCACGCCATGCTGTTACATCAACTGACAACGACGCCGCGAACATCATCAGAAATTCAACGAAACACGATCGACATCGACCCTCTCTCATTGCGTGATTTCGCCAACGACTCGCCTGCCTATTATCATTCCGTGTCATTCCGTGTATTTACCTTGTACGCAAATCCGGCCAGTCACGTGATTTCACCTACCAAATCCGAAACAAATGATCAGTTTCCTCCACCGATCGGCTTTGTACTGTGTGAGTCTTCAATTTCTAATATGGCGGACGGCCATCAGTAATTACTATTCTGCTGACCCAGATTACGAATTAAGCTTGCCCTTCTTGTACACATCACTTGCGTAGTTGTAGCAAATGACATGACTACATTTAGTCGGAAATTAAAAGAGGAGTTTAATCCGGGTGGCATGTCAAACTGAGGCTTCGCCGGGTGGCATGTACGTTGATTTCTTTTTTATGAGGGTGGCACGCGACTAATTGAAGTTCATATTTACTTGCCTTCCTACGAATGTAGAGTTAGACACAAGGTTAGATTTTTAATGTCCGGGTAAAATCCAGCTCCGCAAATAAAGGGCACGATGGCTTGAGACAAAAATAAAATTGCTCAGGTCTAGAAGAATTGCTCCTGCACTGACTGAGAACAGACATGAAGCAGTGTAGTATCAGTATCAGAATAGATACTACACTTTGCTCCTAGCAAAAACGCGCGACTAATTGAAGTCGTTTAATAACATTAATACAGACTTTTTTGTGGGTGGCACTTTTCCTGGCCCGCAGCGGGCGGCAGCGCCAAATGGCTCAAGTAAAATAAAGAATAGTCTTCAATATTAAAAATAAGCATATACTTGTCATTTTATTGTTCCCCCTCCTCCCGAATACAATTTTGTTAGTATATTTTATGTTATACTTAATATTTTGCACTTTAAGGACAGCGCTGATATAATAACGTTATTATTTAGAAACCTATTATCAATTTTAAAAAACAACAATATTTCACACACACACACACACACACACACATATATATATATATATATATATATATATATATATATATATATATATATGAATATGAAATATTGATTTTTTTAATTATTTATAATGGGCGTTTTTTTTTAAATTTATAATGGGTTTCTAAATAATAACGTTATTATTTCAGCGCTGTCCTTAAAGTGCAAAAGTATAACATAAAATATATATTTGGGCAGGAAAGTTAACAGTCGAAAAATTAAAAAGAAAAAGTAACAATAGCATTAACAAGACTTATACCAAACGCAGTAGAGTCTAATTATCTACTAACCTGTATATTGTATCGTGCTGAAACTGTCCAAGTGTTTTTTTTATTTAGATATGCTATTATTGTGATGTTTAATTTGTAATATATTTCTATTTTCTGTAAGAAATCAAAATATAAATGAAAAGAACAAGTTAGTTTATGTATTAATGCGTCAAACATTTATTGAAAACAAATTGCAATGTTTTTTGTTTTTGCTTGTGGGAAACTTTTTTGTATTTTGTTTTTTAAAGTTCCTTTTCAATTTTTATCAGAAAACAATAGTCGATATTTGGGAATAAACAAATTTTAGAATTTTTTGCAAATAAATCTTTAATATTGAAGACTATTCTTTATTTTTAAATGACTGCGATTGAGTCACTTGAGCCATTTGCCGCTGCCGGCCGCTGCGGGCCAGGAAAAGTGCTGCCGTTTTTTTGTTAAAGTTAAAAGGTCAAGCTAAATTGACTACTGCAAAAGTCGTTTACCGGAAAGAAAAACAAATTTGTATGCAACTGCAAAGATTTGTATGCAACTGCATCGAATGAATTTTGATATTGATAAACGCTAATATATCTTTTTAAGTGTAACAAAAAAACGTTGGTAATAAAGAAAGTTATTTGTTTTTCACCGAACAACGCATGTTTATCCAACTTAAACGATAAAGACAGCAATTTTAGCTGTCAAATGACGATATACAGTATCATTTATGCCGGCCGGAAGTGTGATTGCAAAGAGCTGCATCGGGTTGGTGTGTCACGTGGTTTACATGCCGGTTTTCATCGACAGAGATCCTCCTGGTGGATAGGATTAGTTTTTATTCAACTAGTATACATAGTATATATATATATATATATATATATATATATATATATATATGTGTGTGTGTACTGATATAAATTTTGTATAGAGAAAAGAATTCAGAAAAAAAACAGTAAAAAAATAAGAAGTGTTCTCTGTATCTGCGCACACGACACACATTCACATTATATTATCTTAAACTATACTAGTTTATTTCCGCCCCGAAAGTGGTGTTTGTATCTGGATATGTCAATTTCTATATTGACCAAGCTCCTAACTCTGTTTAACTATTATCCGCTCCGAAGGTGAGTGTTTGTATCTGGATATGTCAATTTAAACTGGTACGATGAAAATAGTTCGTGGAAAAATACGCCATTTGCATGCGCGAGTAAGTGAAGACTCTAAGTGTATTTACGTGTTGTTTTTATTGGCTGATAAAACATTAACAATTATGTTTTTATTGGCTGATAAAACATTAACAATTATGTTTTTATTGGCTGATAAAACATTAACAATTATGTTTTTATTGGCTGATAAAACATTAACAATTATGTTTTTATTGGCTGATAAAACATTAACAATTATGTTTTTATTGCCTAATAACACATCAACAATTATGTTTTTATTGGCTAATAAATACATTAACAATTATGTTTTTATTGGCTAATAAAAACATTAACAATTATGTTTTTATTGGCTAATAAAAAACATTAACAATTATGTTTTTATTGGCTAATAAAACATTACCAACTATGTTTTTACTGGCTAATAAAACATTAACAATTATATTTTTCTTGGCTAATAAAACATTAACAATTGTTTTTATTGGCCAATAAAACATTAACAATTATGTTTTTATTGGCTAATAACACACCAACAAATGTTTTTATAGGCTAATAAAACATTAACAATTATTTTTTTATTGGCTAATAACACATTAACAATTATATTTTTATTGGCTAATAACACATTAACAATTATATTTTTATTGGCTAATAACACATTAACAATTATATTTTTATTGGCTAATAAAACATCAACCATTTTTTTATTGCGTAATAAAACATTAACAATTATGTTTTTATTGGCTAATAACATATTAACAATTATGTTTTTATTGGCTAATAACACACCAACAATTGTTTTTATTGGCTAATAAAACATTTACAATTATTTTTTCATTGGCTTATTAGCCAATGAAAAAATAATTGTTAACAATTTTGTTTTTATTGGCTAATAAAACATTAACAATTATTTTTTCATTTGCTAATAAAACATTAACAATTGTTTTTATTGGCTAATAACACATCAACAATTATGTTTTTTATTGGCTAATAACACATTAACAATTATATTTTTATTGGCTAATAAAACATTAACAATTATGTTTTTATTGGCTAATAACACATCAACAATTATGTTTTATTGGCTAATAAAACATTAACAATTATGTTTTTATTGGCTAATAAAACGTTAACAATAATGTTTTTATTGGCTAATAAAACATTAACAATTATGTTTTTATTGGCTAATAAAACGTTAACAATAATGTTTTTATTGGCTAATAAAACATTAACAATTATGTTTTTATTGGCTAATAAAACGTTAACAATAATGTTTTTATTGGCTAATAAAACGTTAACAATAATGTTTTTATTGGCTAATAAAACGTTAACAATAATGTTTTTATTGGCTAATAAAACGTTAACAATAATGTTTTTATTGGCTAATAAAACATTAACAATTATGTTTTCATTGCCTAATAAAACATAACCAATTATGTTTTTGTTGGCTAATAACACATCATCAATTATGTTTTTATTGGCTAATAAAACATTACCAACTATGTTTTTATTGGCTAATAAAACATATACAATTATGTTTTTATTGGCTAATAACACATTAACAATCATGTTTTTATTGTCTAATAATATTAACAATTGTTTTTATTGGCTAATAAAACATTAGAAATTATGTTTTTATTGGCTAATAAAACATAAACAATTGTTTTTATTGGCTAATAAAACATTAACAATTATTATATAGAAATGCGATACTTAGAAGGCAATACAATGCAGAGGTTTGATGGATAGACACAAGTTGGAGCAATAAGATATATAATGGTGGAACAAATCAAATAGTTTCACCCTTAATACAATGTTTACATACACATATATATATTTATTTATTATCATTATATTTTTTCCATTCACAAACACATATATATCTGTCTATCTACACAATGTTAAATGTTGTATAATACCTGTATCAAGATGGTCTGGTGGAAATTCCGTGTGGCATAATATTTTATTTTATTTTAATATTTCGGGAACTCTTCCCTACTTCAGAACCGTGCTCAACTCAAGTTCAAGCGTGCATATGAAGGAAACCGTAAGATTCAGTCTCGCAGAAAATACCGGTTAAATTTTTATTTTAAATTCCAAACCAGATTCAAAAATAAAATAAACTTTTTTTAAAAATTATTATTTATTTATTTATTTACTTATCTATTTTTATTAATATTAATTTATCTATGTTTTATCGAATTTATTTATTCATCTATTTACTTTATTAAACTTTTTTGTTTTTATTTTTACTTATTTAGAATCTTTTCTTTTTTTTGTCGTTAAATTTTAAATTCTAATCTAAATTTTTTTTAAAACCAAGCCTATTCGTTTAAATTAATATGTCGGTTAATACTGTCATTAAACATTGTATTATCTGTTCGTTTTAAATCATTGTGTATATTAATATTTAGTTTATTTATTTTATTCTATGTTTAAATATGTATATTTCATTAATTAATTCAATATTATCTATTCATTAATGATTCGTGTAACGCTAAGGGAGGTAATTCAGTTCATTAGTTGTTTACGTCGCTTATAAATTGTTATTTCTAATTGTTAGGCTAAACTATTGTTATAACGAATCTGTTTCATTTCGTTTTTTCATTTCTTTTTCTGCTTTTTATTATTATTATTATTAATGTTATCTGGGGTGGTTCCGGTATTTCATCCATTATTGTTGTTGTCGTTGTCGTCGTCGTCGTCGTCGTCGTTGTCGTTGTCGTTGTCGTCGTCGTTGTCGTTGTTGGAAGGAAAAACTCGGTATTCAACTAACACACACCGGTCCTTCTCTACGACAACACTTGACAACACGGAACACCAATTACAACAATACTCCCTGCACCCTGGCGAACTGCCCCATGAACACAACAGACAAATGCCACCGTACTTACCCTGTATACCGTTTACAGTGCACCACATGCAACAAAATATACATCGGTAGTACGGTGAGACACCTACACATTAGAGTCAAAGAACACCTACAAACACGCACCTCTTCCTTCCACAAGCACATCCACGCATTTGACAACACCAGCAAATCATTCAAGATTAATATCATAGCTACGACTCTCATACAGATAGAGGATTGCGTCAGGAATGATATACTTTCTGGAGCGGTAGAGTGATTCAATTATTTTCCCAGCGACCGTAGTAAAAGATTTTTATGTAAGTCTTCAATGTGTGAAGGTCGATCCTAGAAGATATCAAAGGTGGGGGATTCCTTGAAAAGATAGCCATTCATCTCAATTGGGGCAAAGTGAGGATCCGAGCGATGGTGGTGAAAAGAGATAACTCTTGTGCTACATCTATCAAAAGTAATTGGTCACCCTTTACCCCATTGCACGACGCGATTTTGCGAGAGAGAATGAGAAATATGTTAATCCTTAAGGCTTTTCGAAGTGTTGCTATAGATGGTTGTATCATCTGCATAAATGTCAACGAATGATGTTGGAATACGATTTTGGAGATGAAGATCAGGAAAAGGGTTGGGCCGAAAATCGATGTTTGCCGCACGCCATCGTTGATGCTATATTCTTCATAACTTTATTTAGTTGGCCCTTTTTTTTAAAGAGATTTACTTATTTAAGGCTTTCGACATCGAATAGTCCTTGCTGGTAACACTAAAATAAAATGCCCATTCGTTAAGGTAGACTTATTTTGTGTTTGGTTTTGTAATCTGGTAAATGGAATATTTCAAAACAACGTTTAATTGTGCCAAATGTTTAAAATAGACATGTTTATATAAAAACAGATTACTTCTCTTTTTTGTCAAGATGGAAATGGTTCTTGGTCGATCTGCACACTTCAATGTTTATTTAACGGGCATGGCCGAAAAAAATTATCAGCAACAAGGCACTATACGAGCTGTGCAACGAAAAACCCATCTCCACAAAGGTCGCTGAACAAAGATGGTCTATGTTAGGCCATGTCCTACGAATGGACCTTGACACTCCCGCACAGAGGGCACTAGACTTTGCCGTTACTGGCTCGCAAGCTTACCAACCGCGACTAGGACGGCACTGCACAAATCTGCTGGGCACACTACGTGCTGACCTCAAGCAAGCGGGACTAGGACCACTACATACAGCGAAACAATTTCATTGCTTACAACAACTTGCGTATGACAAGGCCAGATGGCCTGGGACTAGCATAGAGGACTGATTGCAGCTACGGGATGTCATTTGACTCCCGTAGCCGCAGAACACAGTTAAAAAAATGCAACGGAAAAGTGGTTGATTTAGAGCCATCTCGCCGCCCCAAATGAAATTTACAACATATGGCCAGTACTGTATTACAATTGTTAATTTTCCAGAGCTTTTTCATAGGTTAAAATTTGCCATTCAATAATATGCATCACGCCGTTCATAAGAGATCAGAGATGGCAGGAGCGGTGGTACACATTACTATGGTTAATCGTCTAGTCACCGGCGACCAACACCAACAAGGAAAATAAAATATAAGGCATAATGAACTTAGAAACAGATAAAACGAGACGACAATCTTAAGAATAAGAGTATTTTGGAAAAAGCTGCTGGAGGAGGAGGAAGAGGAGGAGGAGTTGTTGTTGTTGTTGATGATGATTTTTTTTTGGGGGGGGGGGCAGGATCGGAAACTGCTGTTCCGGTTAGTTATCTTTATTCTTTATTCTTTCTTTTTAATCGCGTGGAAATAGCTCAAACGACGTTGGCATACCGGTTCTAGTTAGATCACCAAAGTTAAGTGACGGTAAGCCTGGTCAGTAACAGATGGGTAACCATTTAGGAATACCAGGACTTGTATATAGGAGAACGTCGACAACTCTTTGCATGGACTGCAAAATCGGGAATGCATGCGACTAGAGACTGCTTGTGAATGTGATACTCACACGACACTTCCTCCCTCGGAAGAAGCCGGTTCAACCCGCCCAGGGTGAATGCGGTACTAAGGTACAGTTAGGTGAAGCAACAGAGAATCGCAGAGTGTGAAAATAATACGATTTATATGAATCTAAACGTTGCCATTGTTTAACTAATTTCGTGTTGCATTCGCCCAGATATGTATGCGATTATTTAATTTTGCACACCGATCTCATGTGTCAAGACGTTGACAAATAATTGATAGTTTTATATTGTAGCAGTTTCCGACAGGTGGCGCTGAAAAGCGATACCAGAGTTATCTGCCCTTCGGATTATAAAAACCGGTACAATCCGAAAATAACCCTCTTGTTTTTTCAATTGGCCTCGACAGAACGACGCTGACACCAGCGCTCCGTCTAACTCTTATCTTTTCAACTGGCCTCGGCAAAGCAATAACCAACACACATTTCTTCCATCAACACGTGGTCAAACAACGGTAAGAGTTCTCAACTCATTTTCTTTGTGTACATCTTTCAAAGACTTTTCCCACGACTCATTTCTTCACATACGCATTTCAAGAACGGTTTCTTATCGACACACATACACACACCACACACCTCATCATTCCACATTACACACACGTTCAATGAACCTTATTTGAACTACCCCCCTTTGTTTGTTAATTATTACTCTGTCTTTGCATGCAACATTGCTTGATTTAATGTACACGCTAATAGTCGGGGAACACGACCCTCGATCCGAACAATATTAATTGCATGTTGTTGTTTTAAATGCATTGTTTTCTATCTACAACCTCGATTTAGAAAAGTTACGGGAATTAAAAACTCGGATGTATGTAGTAGTTTGAAATAAATGATGCTTTGATTTTAATCTACCAAACCGGAATTAAAAACTTAAATTAACAAAAGTAAACATTGGATATTTATATTAATGAAATGATAGTGAACATTGAATGAAATCACAATTTCGCCATTTACAAATTACAATCTTAATAAGTCAAGTTATTTCATTCCAATAAAAATAAACGGCGAATGTCAGATAGAACAATGTATGTTTTGTTTTTCATGTGAAGAACACAGATTGAGAAACTCGTTATGAAGAATCAACTATCGATTCAATAGTTTTTATGTCTAAATTCTAGAATTCAACTGACACACACACACACATATATATATATATGTTGTTTGGCACAAGACAAATGAAACGGACCGTAAAATATATCTCACATAAATACTATGTTTTTTGGAAATGTGAAAAAATAAAAATAATAAAATAAAACCATGGTTATTGGAATATAATATGAACTGTCTTTATTGAGCACTTTTTAAAAATATAGGTTTTGTGTTCATCATGTCAATATATTTGAACTTGAATAATATATATATATATATATATATATATATATATATGGAAAATGAAAAAAAGAAAATCAAAAATATTATTTATGTATTCATTAACGCTTCTTCTTTATTTCAATACTTCCTCATGATGATTGATCTGAAGAAAATAACACACAAAGTACAAACTCCCAAGCCATAGCCAACCCTAACCCTAACCCTAACACTAATGGGCACCATCAGCTCTTCCCTCAAAAGATTCAATGCACAACATACAACCAGATTAAACAACAAACTCAACAAACTAATCCTAAACAGCAAATGAAAACTTTAGGACGTCCGGAACTCATAAACAACTTCACCACCTATAAACTTTCTGACATAGAAACTGAAGCTCTCAGTTTCGGTTTAAAATTCGCCACTGGAATACACTCTAACACCACCACCAACACAGTTTAAAAAAATTACAGACACACTGACACAGATTTCACTAAAGGCTTCATTCAAGGAATAATCTCAACCATCACCATTCTCCCTAATGACCCCGTCTTACCCAAGAGATACATAGACACTCTTAAACACCTAGCTAACGACAACAACATAATCATATCACCATCAGACAAAGGAGGGGGCATGGTAATCATAGACAAAAATTCATATATCAAAAAAATATCTACTCTATTATCCGACGAAAACACATACACTAAAACTGACAAAAAAAACTATAGATAAAAACATAGAACATTTTAACAAATCTTTCAAACACCTAATTAAGAACAACAAAAAATGGGCATCACATATTGAGTATCACCCCATCATTCCTACACTATATGGGCTTCCAAAAACCCACAAACCGGACATCCCCATGCGTCCCATTGTATCGAGCATAGGTAGTACCACACACAAAATCGCACGGGCCATAGCTAACATCCTCACTCCACTAATGGGCACCATCAATCCTTCCCACATCAAAAATTCAGGCGACCTTCTTAGCAGAATAAAAAACATCAACGTAGAAAATAAAAATATACATAGCCTAGATATAACATCGCTCTATACTAATGTACCTGTTAAATAATGCCTAAACTTACTTCACACACATCTAAAGAAAATCAAAACCAACCTACCTTTCCCCCCCCCCCAACACTTTTATAGAAATAATTAGACTCATCACTGACGTAACATATTTCCAATTTAAGGAAGTATTCTACAAACAAAAATTTAGACTCCCCATGGGCAACCCCTTTAGCGGTGTATTAGCCTGCCTCTTTTAAGAATTCTTAGAATCCGGCCCTTACAAATATAGACTACCCCCTTACATCGAATACTTTAGATACATAGATGATATTTTAATTTTCCTCCCCACAGACATACAAATCAATAATCTTAAAGATAGACTCAACACAGTAGAACCCTCCATAAAATTCACCCATGAGACTGAAATAAACGGCTCTATTCCCTTTCTAGATACCCTCATAATTAAGTCCAACAACAAACTAGAATTTACGGTACACCGCAAAAACACTCACAAAAATGACTACATACATTTCTACTCCCACCACCATAGCAAGATCAAAACAGGTATAATTATAGACTTCTTCCCACGCGCCCTTAGAATATGTAGCCCCCAACACATAGATGAAGAAATAAAATAATTCCCTAAAAACATTGCAATATCCCACACATTTTATATTAAATGCCAAGAAAAAAGCCTTCCAAATATTCTCCAGAAACACCACACAAAAAATCAGACTCCAAACACCTCTCTCATAGACAGACCCCTTCTCTTACCCATGCATTCCAATAACACATCCATATGCAACACGCTTAACAAACTAGGCATTCCAACAGTACAAACCACATCTCAATCCATAAAACAAAAATTAAACATTTCCAAAAAAAACCCACATCCCATGCCGGCTTATAAACTGTCCCATGTAATGACTGCCATCAATTTTACGTGGGAGAAACACAACGTGAATTAAAGAAAAGATTAAATGAACACAAAAGGGACATAAAAAACAACAACCCTCTCAGTGCACTTTTCTCCCATGCACTAGAACATGGTCATGCCTTCAAATTTGAACAAGCCGAAATCACAAAATACATCCACAACAAATCTCGGCGAAGATTATTGGAAACTGCATTCATCACCGCCTCCACCACCATCAAGCAACGAAATGGCTTCTTTAACATATCAACCTTAATAAGCAAGATCATCCTTACTGAACAAAAACTCTTGCCTGATCATAGATAACATTTATTTTTTATCTCTAACCTTAATGACACTCTCCCAC
Organism: Sepiola atlantica; assembly: GCA_963556195.1. Lineage (NCBI taxonomy): Eukaryota > Metazoa > Mollusca > Cephalopoda > Sepiida > Sepiolidae > Sepiola > Sepiola atlantica. Next base: position 1,306,195 of record CAUVYP010000352.1, read on the forward strand.
TTACTCACACCCATCCTCTTTCTCCACGAATCTTTCTCTAACTCATTCCTTTTTCCCTCACATTTTTAACACTGCAATCCGATGAAACTTTCTCATTTTCCAAATATTTCAAATATTTCATACCCTATCACAACCAATCTCCCCTCTCCCCCTCACCCATTCCCCCTCTCAACCACTTCTTTCGTACCCTCACTCTTCCACACCCCCTTCTTAAATTCCCTCATTTTCTCAAAACCCTCTCTAAGACCATAACTTTCGCCCATCCACCAAAATCACAGCCCCCTCCTTCTCTACCCACCCTCCATTTCTCTGCATACAACCCCCACACAAACATTCCAACTTACTTTTTCCCCTTCAGGTTGACCGCAGCCACCTGTTCAATTACCTCCTTCCTCCCTCTCCACCACCCCTCCACCCCTCACTCATTGCCATCATTTTCCAAATATTTCAAATATTTCATACCCTATCACAACAAATCTCCCCTCTCCCCCTCACCCATTTCCCCTCTCAACCACTCCTTTCGTACCCTCACTCTTCCATACCCCCCATTCTTAAATCCCCTCATTTTCTCAAAACCCTCTCTAAGACCGTAACTTTCGCCCATCTACCAAAATCACAGCCCCCCTCCTTCTCTACCCACCCTCCATTTCTCTGCATACACCCCCCACACAAACATTCCAACTTACTTTTTCCCCTTCAGTCTTGACCGCAGCCACCCGTTCAAATACCTCCTTCCTCCCTCTCCTCCACCCCCTCACTGTTGTCCACATTATTCCTGCTCATCCCCCACCTCTTTCTCTTACTACCAGCCACGGTATTCCTTGCTCACCCCCATCTTTCCACTTCTTCCCCACTCATTTTCATAAACATTCATTTTTCAGTCCTCACCCAGTACGGACATCCACCCTACTGTTTTCTCCAGTAGTGGCCATTATTTTCTTCCTTTTTCCCAATATGTCAACCCTACATGTGTTTGTACTTGCATGACATTTTTCTTTATATTATCATCCAGATGAAGTCTTATAAATAAAGACGAAACGTTGATGTACACATAAAAAACATCCATTTTTTTGGTTTTCCTTTTTCACTTTCCCACCACGTCGGATACCTTCATCCTTCTCTTCCTATATATATATATATATATATATATATATATATGGTAATTATTAAAATCATAATCCAACGAAATGGAAAATGATAAAAGAGCATAGAAAAAATATTACTCAACGTTTCGTCTTCCTTTGAAGACTGTCTAAGAATGACTGACTTGACGGGAAAAACATAGAAGTCAATATTTGAAAATAAGAGGTGCGTTTATGATGTGAAAAATGTTTTTGTTCTTTTTTCGAACGATATTAATAAAAATTTCACTTCATAAACGAATCACATATTTTGAATTCTAATATCTTTTTACCCAGAAAAAGTACAAAAAACATTATTTTGATGTCGTTGACGCACCACTTATTTTGAATTCTACTGTTACCTTCGACAGAAACAGCATCTTTTTCATGTAATAAATGCACCACACATTTGTAATTAATGAACTTTCATGTTGTTCTTCAAATCATTTATCTTGAGAAAATTTTGAAATAAAAAATTAATTTTGATGAATATATAAATAATTTTCCGTTTTTCATTTTCCGTTTATCTATCTATCTATCTATCTATCTATCTATATAGTCTCGGAAGTGTCCTAACCATTAAAACTATATATAAAAATAAAAAAATACAATAATTTAGTCACAAGTTATTCGGTGGAAAATCACTTTTATAAGTCAATTTACTTTTAGCAGTTACTATATTAGTTTGCTTCCAAAAATTTACGCTAGTCTTAACATTATTTAAGGGATCATCAGTTGTTTACCATGAAAAACTGTTTCGGGAATTTAAAAACAAAACATTATTTTATTTCATGGCTTCCCAGCAGAGTTGATCAGACCCCACTTCCCTTAAAAGGCAAGAACATAAACGTTCCGTATATTAGATCTAAGTTTTGTTCCAGATAGACATTTTGCTCACTTATATTAGTTATTAAAAAAAAATGTCCTCCTCACCTGCGCTGCTCGTCTGTGTCAATAAATTGTATCGTTTATTACAATTTTTTTAAATTTTAAAGTGTTCGGACGAATCCATTACACTACCTTTTAGGTGATTTATATATATATATATGGGAGTGAAAAAGGGTTATAAGAAAAACCTTTGTAAAGCAATCAATATCACTCTCAATTCTTTCGCTATAGAAAAGTGTCCCTGTTATGGCCGATTAATAGTTTTTTATCAGGTCATTTGGCGTGCCAGAGTAGCTGGAAAGCTTGACAGATACAACGAGACAGCGTCTAAAACTAAAACTAAAACTATTAAGTACTTTTTTTACATTTAATAATGTCATCGATCAATACTCACAATTTGCTGTCAATAACCTTTTACACAGACGTTAATTGAGGCTGAAATAAATTCGACATCACTTTAGAAATCTCCACAGCAAATAACTGAAAAAATAACAAACAATATGATTTCCCCACTTCTAAAAATAGTTAATGTTTCTCTTTTTAAATGTTTTCTCCACTGACTACCAGACTTTATTGGCGTACAAAGATAGTTGCAAAAGAAAAAACAAGTCGAAGGGTAAGGGTTAGGATTAGGGTTAGGGTTAGGATTATTAAGAGTCTGAATCTTATTCTACGAAGCCGGTCTACGTTTACGAGTACTTTAAGTTTTGAATAAGATGTTTTAACATGAACTAGTCTATGCCCCTCCTTGAACGGTGTCGGTACACTACCTGGGTATGTTAAATTTAATCTTTACCTAGCGTTCACCATTTTAGGAAGAAACATATTTCTGAAAGTTCATGGGAAAAATACGCTATATGCTAATTGCATTAGAGAGTGAGTAACTACTATTAATATATTAATGTATTGTTTTTTCATTGGAAAATGACAGCACTCTTAGAAATTGTTTTTAAACAAAACGAATTAACTTTGAACTGATGACGAATACTCTATATGTTTACTTTTTGGCGGATTATGAAAAGATCACTTAGTTAAAAAAGGTAATTTAGTTAAAAAAGATCACTTAGTTAAAAAAAGGTAATTTAGTTCAAAAGATCACTTAGTTGAAAAATGTAACTTAGTTAAAAAAGGTCATTTAGTTAAAAAAAATCACTTAGTTAAAAAAGATTACTTAGTTAAAAGAGGTCATTTAGTTAAAAAAGATCACTTAGTTAAAAAAGGTCATTTAGTTCAAAAAGATCACTTAGTTAAAAAAAGATCACTTAGTTAAAAAATGTCATTTGGTTAAAAAAGATCACTTAGTTAAAAAAAGATTACTTAGTTAAAAAAGGTCATTTAGTTAAAAAAAAATCACTTAGTTAAAAAAGGTCATTTAGTTCAAAAAGATCACTTAGTTGAAAAATGTAACTTAGTTAAAAAAGGTAATTTAGTTAAAAAAGATCACTTAGTTAAAAAAGATCACTTAGTTAAAAGAGGTCATTTTGTTAAAAAAGATCACTTAGTTAAAAAAGGTCATTTAGTTAAAAAAGATCACTTAGTTGAAAAATGTAACTTAGTTAAAAAAGGTAATTTAGTTCAAAAAGATCACTTAGTTGAAAAAAGATTACTTAGTTAAAAAAGGTCATTTAGTTAAAAAAGATCACTTAGTTAAAAAAGGTCATTTAGTTCAAAAGATCACTTAGTTGAAAAATGCTACTTAGTTAAAAAAGGTGACTTAGTTAAAAAAGGTAATTTAGTTAAAAAAGGTAATTTAGTTAAAAAAGATCACTTAGTTAAAAAAGGTCATTTAGGTAAAAAAGATCACTTAGTTGAAAAATGTAACTTAGTTAAAAAATGTAATTTAGTTAAAAAAGATCACTTAGTTAAAAAAGGTAATTTAGTTCAAAAAGATCACTTTGTTAAAAAAAGGTCACTTAGTTAAAAATAGATTTATGTAATATTTTTATGTAATTATGTTAATCTCTTTCACTTTTTACATGAGATTCAAACTTGAGTGTTCACATCGTAAAAACTACTCAATTAGTAACGTATAGAGTTCATATTTTCTCAACTAATTACGTTTCTATTTGCGTTCGAACAGAAAAGTCATAAAAACAATAACACTTGAATATAGATTATCAAACCAATGAATCTCACATATTCACTAAAAGTAACAAATGACTTTTGGTTAGGAGCAAACTGTAGTATCTGTTCTGATACTGTACTCCATCTTTTCTGTTCTCAGTCAGTGAAGGAGAAATCTTTCCAAACTAAGGCTATTTTTCTATTTTTGTCTCAATCCAGTGACCATTGAGGGGAGCTGGGGTTTTCCCACATGAAAAGGCGACTTTTTGTATAACTCTGCGCTTGTGGGGAGGCAGGTGAATATTAACGTTTTTGATTCTCATAATTGATATTTTCTTCTCTACAATGTCCGGAACTTCTTCTGTTCACGTCCCCAAAGAATGGGGCTATACAACAATTCTACTTTTGATACAGTCCTGTAGCAGTTATCGTTAAACTCTGTCATGCACTTTAATCTGCACTGATTGTGTAGTAGAAAGGGTTAGGGTTAGGGTTAGGGTAGAAGGTATACCAGGCAGCACTGCATCGTATGGTCGTATCTTTAATATTCGCAACTTGTTGAGTCAGTTTTGTAGGATCATCTAGTTATATTTGCTTTTGATCGACCGATTCCCGTTCTCAGGCGATTCAGTGTCTTCTCCTAGACCCACAGTGCTTCGGAAACAGGATGGAGGGCTTCAGCATGGAAACAGGATGTAGAGCTTTAGAATGGAAACAGGATGTATGGCTTCAGAAAGGAAACAGAATGGATGGCTTCAGACGAGAAACAGGATGGAGGAATTAAGAAGGGAAACAAGATGGAGGGATTAAGAAGGGAAACATGATGGAGGAATTAAAAAGGGAAACATAATGGAGGGATTAAGAAGGGAAACAGGATGGAGGAATTAAGAAGGGAAATGGGATGGAGGGATTAAGAAGGGAAACCGGATGGAGGAATGAGGAAGTGAAAGGGGATGGAGGAATTAAGAATGGGAAACAGGATGGACGGATTAAGAAGGGTAACAGGATGGAAGAATTAAGAAGGGAAACTGGATGGAGGGCTTCAGAAGGGAATAAGGATGGAGGGCTTCAGAAGGGAAACAGGATCAATAGTTCTAGAAGGGAAACAGGATGTAGGGCTTCAGAAAGGAAACAGGATGGAGGAATTAAGAAGGGAAACAGGACGAAGGGCTTCAGAAAGGAACCAGGATGGAGGGTTTGATAAGGAGAATGGGACGGAGGTTTCAGAAAGAAAACAAGATGGATCACTTCAGAAAGGAAACAGGATGGACGACTTCAGAAAGGAAACAGGATGGAGGAATTAAGAAGGGTAACAGGATCGAGTGTTTCAGAAAGGAAACAAGATGGAGGAATTAAAAAGGGAAACAGGATGGAGGGCTTCAGAAGTGAAACGGGATGGAGGAATTAAGAAGGGAAACAGGATGTAGGGCTTCAGAAAGGAAACAGAATGGAGGAATTAAGGATGGAAATAGGATGTAGGGCTTCAGAAAGGAAACAGGATGGAGGGATTAAGAAGGGAAACAGGATGTAGGGCTTCAGAAGGAAAACAGGATGGATGGCTTAAGAGGGAAAACAGGATAGATAGCTTAAGAAGGAAAACAGGATGGATGGCTTCAGAAAGGAAACAGGATGGAGGGCTTCATAAGGGAAACGGTATGGATGAATTAAGAAGAGAAACAGGATGGAGGGCTTCAGAAAGAAAACAGGATGGATGGCTTAAAAAAGGAAACAGGATGGAGGGCTTCAGAAAGGAAACGGGATGGAGGAATTAAGAAGGGAAACATAATGTAGGGCATCAATAGGGAAACGGGATGGAGAAATAAAGAAGGGAAACAGGATAGAGGGCTTCAGAAGGGAAACGGGATGGAAGAATGAAGAAGGGCAACAGGATGTAGGGCTTCAGAAAGGAAACAGGATGGATGGCTTCAGAAAGGAAACAGGATGAAGGAATGAAGAAGGGAAATATGATGTAGGAATTAAGAAGGGAAATATGATGTAGGGCTTCAGAAAGGAAACAGGAGGGATGGCTTCAGAAAGGAAACGGGATGGATAGCTTCAGAAAGGAAACGGGATGGATGGCTTCAGAAAGGAAACAGGATGAAGGAATTAAGAAGGGAAATATGATGTAGGGCTTCAGAAAGGAAACAGGATGGAGGAATTAAGAAGGGAACACAGGATGGAAGGCTTCAGAAGGGAAACGAGATGTAGGAATTAAGAAGGGAATCAGGATAGAGGGATTGAGAAAGAAAGCAGGATGAATGGCTTCAGAAAGGAAACAGGATGGAGGGCTTCAGAAGGGAAACGGGATCAAGGAATTAAGAAAGGAAACAGGATGTAGGTTTTCATAAAGGAAACAGGATGGATGGCTTCAGAAAGAAAACAGGATGGATGGCTTCAGAAAGGAAACAGGATGGAGAAATTAAGAAGGAAAATAAGATGTAGGACTTCAGAAAGGAAACAGGATGGAGGAATTAAAAAGGGAACACAGGATGGAGGTATTCAGAAGGAAAACAAGATGGATGGCTTCAGAAAGAAAACAGGATGGAGGATTTAAAAGGGAAACAGGATGGATGGCTTCAGACGCGAAACAGAATGGTAGACTTCAGAAGCGAAACAGGATGGATGGCTTCAGAAGTCGAAACGAGATGTTTGCCTCAGAAGGGAAACGGGATGGATGGCTTTAGAAAGAAAACGGGATCAATGGCTTCAGAAGGGAAAGAAGATGGATAGCTTCAAATGGGAAAACGGATGGATGGCCTCAGAAAGGAAGCAAGATGGATTGCTTCAGAAGGGAAAAACGATGGAGGGCTTTAGAAAGGTAACATGATGGGGGCTTCAGAAGGTAAAGAGGATGAATGGATTCAGTAAGGAAACAGGATGGAGAGCTTCAGAAGAAAACAAGATGGATGGCTTCAGAAGGAAAATACGATGGAGGGATTAAGAAGGAAAACAAGATGGATGGCTTCAGAAAAGAAACAGGATAGATGGCTTCAGAAAGGAAAAAGGATTGATGGCTTCAGAAAGGAAACATGACGAATGGCTTCAGAAAGGAAACAGGATTGATTGCTTCAGAAAATAAACAGGATGGATAGCTTCAGAAAGGGAACAGGATGAAGGGCTTTAGAAATGAAACAGGATAGTGGGCTTCAGAAGGGAAAGAGGATGGATGGCTTCAGAAGAGTAACAGGATAGATGGCTTCAGAAAGGAAACAGGATTGATAGCTTCAGAAAGGAAACAGGATGGAGGGCTTTAGAAATGAAACAGGATAGAGGGCTTCAAAATGGAAAGAAGATGGATGGCTTCAGAAGAGTAACAGGATAGATGACTTCCGAAAGGAAACAGGATGGAAGGAATAACGAGTGAAACAAGGTGGAGGGCTTCAAAAAGCAAACAAGATGGATGGCTTCAGAATGGAAACAAGATGGATGGCTTCAAAAAAGAAACAGGATGGAGGATTAAAAAGGAAAACAAGATGGATGGCTTCAAAAAAGAAAACAGGATTGATGGCTTCAGAAAGGAAACAGGATGGAAGGAATAACGAGTGAAACCAGGTGGAGGGCTTCAAAAAGGAAACAAGATGGATGGCTTCAGAATGGAAACAAGATGGATGGCTTCAGAAAAGAAACAGGATGGAGGATTAAATAGGAAAACAAGATGGATGGCTTCAAAAAAGAAAACAGGATTGATGGCTTCAGAAAGGAAACAGGATGGATGGCTTCAGAAAGGAAACAGGATGGAGAGCTTTAGAAATGAAACAGGATGGATGGCTTCAGAAGGGAAACGAGATGGATGGCTTGAGAATGGAAACAAGATGGATGGCTTCAGAAAAGAAACAGGGTGGAGGATTAAAAAGAAAAACAAGATGGATGGCTTCAAAAAAGAAAACAGGATGGATGGCTTCAGAAAGGAAACATGATGGATGGCTTCAGAAAGGAAACAGGATGGATTGCTTCAGAAAAGAAACAGGATTGAGGGCTTTAGAAATGAAACAGGATTGAGGGCTTTAGAAATGAAACAGGTTGGATGACTGCAGAAAGAAAACAGGATGGATGGCTTCAGAATGGAAACCATATGGATGGCTTCAGAAAAGAAACAGGATGGAGGATTAAAAGTAAAACAAGATTGATGGCTTCAAAAAAGAAAACAGGGTTGATAGCTTCAGAAAGGAAACATGTTTAAATTGCTTCAGAAACCAAACATGGTTGGAGGGCTTCAGAATGGAATCAGAATGGATAGCTTCATAAAAAAAACAGGATAGATGGCTTCAGAAGAGAAACAGGATAAATGGCTTCAGAAGGGAAACAGGATAAATAGCTTTAGAAAGGAAACATGATGGAGGGTTTCAGAAAGGAAACAGCATGGATGGCTTCAGAAAAGAAAACACGATGGAGGGGTTCATAAAAGAAAAGGGGGTGGATTGTTTCAGAAAAGAAAACAGGATGGAGGGTTTCAGAAAAGAAACAAGATAGATGGCTTCAGTAAGGAAACAGGATGGATGGCTTCAGAAGGGAAACAGGATAGATGGCTTCAGAAAGGAAACATATGGAGGGTTTTAGAAAGGAAACAGGATGGATGGCTTCAGAGAGGAAACATGATGAAGGGTTTCAGAAAGGAAACACGATGGATGACTTCAGAAAGGAAACAGGATGGATGGCTTCAGAAGGGTAAACAGGATCAAGGGAATTAAGAAAAGAAAAACAAGATGGATGGCTTCAGAAAGGAAACAGGATTGATGGCTTCAGAAAGGAAACATGAGGGATGGCTTCAGAAAGGAAACAGGATGGATAGCTTCAGAAAGGAAACAAGATGGAGGGCTTTAGAAATGAAACAGGATAGAGGGCTTCAGAAGGGAAAGAGGATAGATGGCTTCAGAAGGAAAACATTATGGAGCGCTTTAGAAGGAAAACAGGATGGACGGCTTCAGAATAGAAACAGGAATTGAGGGCTTCAGAATGGAAACAGGATAGAGGGATTAAGAAAGGAAACAGAATGGAGGGATTCCGAAGGAAAACAGGATAGAGGGATTAAGAAAGAAAACAAGATAGATGGCTGCAAAAATGAAACAGGATGGAAAGCTTCTGACGGAAAATAGGATAGATGGCTTCCGAAGGAAAACAGGATGGAGGGCTTCAGAGGGAAAACAGCATGGAGGGCTTTAGAATGCGAAACGGGATGGATGGCTTCAGAAGGGAAACAGGATAGATTGCTTCAGAAATGAAACAGGATGGAGGGCTTCCGAAGGAAAACAGGATGGATGGCTTCAGAAGGGAAACAGGATGGAAGGCTTCAGAATGGAAACTAGATGGAGAGATTAAGAAAGGAAACATGATGGATGGCTTCTGAAGGGAAACGGGATGGATGGCTTCAGAAGGTAAACGGGATGGAAGGCTTCAGAAAGCAAACAGGATAAATGGCTTCAGAAAGGAAATAAGATGGATGGCTTCAGAAAGAAAACAAAATGAAGGAATAAAGAAGGGTGAATATGATGTAGGGCTTCAGAAAGGAAACAGGATGGATGGATTAAGAAGGGAACACAGGATGGAAGGCTTCAGAAGGGAAACGAGATAGAGGAATTAAGACGGGAAACAGGATGGAGGGCTTCAGAAGGGAAACGGGATGGAAGAATTAAGAAGATAATCAGGATGGATGGCTTCAGAAAGGAAACAGGATTGATGGCTTCAGAAGGGAAACGGGATGGAGTATTTAAGTCGGGAAACAAGATGTAGGGCTTCAGAAGGGAAACCGGATTGAGGAAAATAGTATGGAAGGCTTCAGAAGGGAAACAGGATGTAAGGCTTCAGAAGGGAAACGGGATGGAGGGCTTCAGAAAGGAAACGGGATGGAGGGCTCTAGAAGGAAAACAGGATTGATGGCTTCAGAAGGAAAATATTATGGAGGGCTTTAGAAGGAAAACAGGATGAATGGCTTCAGAAGGGAAACAGGATGGAAGGCTTCAGAATGGAAACTAGATGGAGGGATTAAGAAAGGAAACAAGATGGAGGGATTCTGAAGGAAAACAGGATGGCGAGATTAAGAAAGGAAACAGGATGGATGGCTTCAGAAACGAAAACGGGATGGATGGCTTCAGAAGGTAAACGGGATGGAAGGCTTCAGAAGAAAAACAGGATGAACGGCTTCAGAAAGAAAACAGGATATATGGCTTCAGAAGGAAAACGATATGGATGGCTTCAGAAGGGTAACGGGATGGATGGCTTCGGAATGGAAACAGGATGGATGGCTTCAGAAAGGAAACGGGATGGATGGCTTCTAAGGGAAAACAGGATGGATGGCTTCAGAAGGGAAACGGAATGCACGGGATAAAAAGGAAAACAGGATGGATGGCTTCAGAATTAATAACATGATGGTAGGCCTCAGAAAGAAAACAGATTTGATGACTTGAGAAGGAAAACAGAATGAATCACTTCGGAAGAAAAAAATGATGGAGGGCTTCAGAAGGGAAATAGGATGGAGGGCTTCGGAAGGGAAACAGGATAGAGGGCTTAAGAAAGAAAACAGGATGGATGGCTTCAGAAGGAAAACAGGATAGATGGCTTCAGAATGGAAACAGGATTGATGGCTTCAGAAGGGAAACGCGATGAAGCTCTTCAGAATGGAAACAGGATGGAGGGCCTTAGAAAGGAAACGGGATGGAGGGCTTCTCAAGGAAAGCAGAAAGGATGGCTTCAGAAGGAAAACATTATTGATGGCTTTAGAAAATGAAAATGGAGAGAAGGCTGCAGAAGGGAAACAGGAATTGAGGCCTTCAGAATTGAAACAGGATGGAGGGATTAAGAAAGGAAACAGGATGGAGGGCTTCCGAAAGAATAACAGGATGGTTTGATTAAGATAGGAAACAGGATGGATGGCTGCAGAAATGGAACCGGATGGAGGGCTTCAGAGGGAAAACAGTATGGAGGGTATAAGAAGGGAAACGGGATGGATGGCTTCAGAAGGGAAACAGGATAGATGTCTTCAGAAATGAAACAGGATGGAGGGCTTCCGAAGGAAAACAGGATGGATGGCTTCAGAAGGAAAACAGGATGAATGGATCCGGAAGGGAAACAGGATGGAAGGCTTCAGAATAGAAACTGGATGGAGGGATTAAGAAAGGAAACAAGATGGAGGGATTCCGAAGGAAAACAGGATGGAGAGATTAAGAAAGGAAACAGGATGGATGTCTTCAGAAGGAAAACGGGATGGATGGCTTCAGAATGGAAACGGGATGGAAGGCTTCAGAAGAAAAACAGGATGGACGGCTTCAGAAAGAAAACAGGATAGATATCTCCAGAAAGAAAACGGGATTGATGGCTTCAGAAGGGCAACGGGATTAAGTGCTCTGGAAGGGAAACAGGATGGATGGCTTCAGAAAGGAAACGAGATGGACGGGATTAAAATGGTAAACAGGATGGATGGCTTCAGAATGAAAAACATGATGGATGGCTTCAGAAAGAAAACAGGGTTGAGGGACTCAGAAGTAAAACAGGATAGAGGGGTTCAGAAGGGAAACAGGATAGAGGGCTTTAGAAGGAAAACAGGATGGATGGCTTCAGAAGGAAAACAGGATGGATGTCTTCAGAATGGAAAAAGGATAGATGGCTACGGAAGCAAAACAGGATGGATGCCTGCAGAATGGAAACGATATGGATTGCTTCAGAAAAAAAACAGAATGGAAGGCTTCAGCATGGAAACAGGATGGATTGCTTCAGAAAGGAAACTGGATAGAGGGCTTCAGAAGGAAAATAGGATTAACGGCTTCAGAAGAAAAACAGGATGGATGGCTTCAGAAAGAAAAACAGGATGGATGGCTTCAGAAGGAAAACAGGACGGATGGCTTCAGAATGGAAACTGGATGGAGTGCTTCAGAAGGGAAACTGGATGGATGGCTTCGGAAGGAAGACATAATAGATAGCTTCAGAAGGGAAACGGAATGGATGGCTTCAGAAGGGAAACAGGATGGATGGCTTCAGAAGGGAAACAGGATGTATGGTTTCGGAAAGGAAACAGGATGGATGGCTTCAGAAGCGAAACGGGATTGATTGCTTCGGAAGGAAAAAAGGATGGATGGCTTCAAAAGGGAAACGGGATGGATGGCTTCAGAAGAGAAACAAGATGGATTGCTTCAAAAGGGAAATGGGATGGATGGCCTCAGAAGGGAAAAAGGATGGATAGCTTCAGAAGGGAAACGTGATGGATGGCTTCGGAAGGAAAAAAGGATAGAGGGCTTCAAAATGGAAACGGGATGGATAGCTTCAGAACGGAAACAGGATGGATGGCTTCAGAAAAGAACCAGGATGGAGGGCTTAAGAATGGAACCGGAATGGATGGCTTCAGAAGGGAAACAGGATAGATGGCTTCAGAAGGAAACCAGGATGGACGGCTTCAGAAGGAAAACAGGATCGATGGCTTCAGTAATCGAAACAGGATGGAGGGATTAAATAGGGAAAAAGAATGGAGGGCTTACGAAAAGAAACAGGATGGATGGCTTCAGAAGGGAAACAGGATGGAGGGATTCAGAAGAGAAACGAGATTGACGGCTTCGTTAGGGAAACGGGATGGATAGCTTCAGAAGAAAAACAGGATGGATGGCTTCAGAAAGAAAAAAGGATGGATGGCTTCAGACGGAAAACGGGAGGGATGGCTTCAGAAGGGTAACGGGATGGATGGCTTCTGAAGGGAAACAGGATGGATGGCTTCAGAAAGGAAACGGGATGGATAGCTTCGGAAGGAAAACCGGATGGATGGCTTCGGAGGGGAAACTGGATGGACGGGATTAAAAAAGGAAACAGGATGGATGGCTTCAGAATGAAAAACATGATGGATGGCTTCAGAAGGAAAAAAGGGTGGATGGCTTCAGAAGGAAAACACAATGGGTGGCTTCAGAAGGAAAACAGGATGGAGGGCTTCAGAAGGTAAACAGGATGGAGGGCTTCAGAAGGGAAACAGGATAGAGGGCTTCAGAAGGAAAAAAGGATGGATGGCTTCAGAAGGAAAACAGGATGGATGGCTTCAGAATGGAAACAGGATGGATGGCTTCAGAAGGGAAACGAGATTGATGGCTCTGGAAGGAAAACAGGATGGATGGCTTCAGAATGGAAACGAGATGGATTGTTTCAGAAGAAAAACAGAATGGAAGGCTTCATAATGGAAACAGGATGGATTGCTTTAGAAGGAAACTGGATAGAGGACTTCAGAATGAAAACAGGATTAACGGTTTCAGAAGGAAAACAGGATGGATGGCTTCAGAAGGAAAACAGGATGGATGGCTTCAGAAGGAAAACAGGATAGATGGCTTCAGAAGGGAAACGGGATGGATAGCGTCAGAAGGGAAACAGGATGGATGGTTTCGGAAGGGAAACGGAATGGATGGCTTCGGAAAGGGAAACAGGATTGATGGCTTCAGAAGGGAAACGGGATGGAATACTTCGGAATGAAAAAAAGGATGGAGGCCTTCAAAAGGGAAACGGGATTGATGGCTTCAGAAGGGAAACAGGATTGATGGCTTCAAAAGGGAAACGGGATGGATAGCTTCAGAAGGGAAAAAAGAATGGATGGCTTCAGAAGGGAAAAAGGATGGATGGCTTCAGAAGGGAAACGGGATGGAAGGCTCTAGAAGGAAAAAAGGATTGAGGGCTTCAAAAGGGAAACGGGATAAATGGCTTCAGAAGGGAAACAGGATAGATGACTTGAGAAGGGAAACAGGATGGAGGGCTTCAGAAATGGAACCGGGAGTGATGGCTTCAGTAGGGAAACAGTATGGATGGCTTCAGAAGGAAAACAGGATGGATTGCTTCAGTAATGGAAACAGGATGGAGGGATTAAATAGGGAAACAGGATGGAGGGCTTACGAAAAGAAACAGGATGGATGGCTTCAGAAGGGAAAGAGGATGGAGGGATTCAGAAGGGAAACGGGATTGACGGCTTCATTAGGGAAACGGGATGGATGGCTCTAGAAGGGAAACAGGATGGAGGTATTAAGAAGGGAAACAGGATGGAGGGCTTCCGAAGGAAATACTGGATGGATGGCTTCAGAAGGGAAACAAGATAGAGGGCTTCATAAGGGGAAACGGATGGATGGCTTCAGAAAGGTAACAGGATGGAGGGCTTCAGAAGGTAAAGAGGATGGATGGCTGCAGAAAGGAAACATGATGGAGGGCTTCAGAAAGAAAAACAGTGTTGATGGCTTCAGAAAGAAAAACTGATTGAGGGCTTCAGAAGGGAAACAGGATTGATAGCTCAGAAAGGAAACAGGATGTAGGGCTTCAAAAGAGAAATAGATGGAGGGCTTCAGAAGGGAAACATGATGGAGGGTTTCAGAAAGGAAACAGCATTGTAGGCTTTAGAAGGGAAAAGGAAGGAGGGCTTCAGAGGAGAAACAGGATTGCGGGCTTCAGAAGGGAAACAGGATGGAGGGCTTCAGAGGAGAAACAGGATGGCACTAGTGACTGAAATTAAGTATAGTTTTTATGAATAGACACTGGTAAGTTGGTTGGTTGTTTTGTTTTACGGCATATCAACCCTTTTCGGGTTATTTAATGCCAAATTTGGTCATTTTAGTAAAAGTTTTTATGCTTCAAATATTCATTCACGGCGTTTTCTTTTGGTTGTTGTTTACGGCATATCAACCATTTTTGTTTTTTACTGCCAAATTCCGTCGTTTTTGTAAAGGATTTTATGCTTCAAGTTCTATGTTTCTCTCGGTATTTGTTCATGGTATTTTATTTGGTTCTTTTGTTTTACGGCATAGCAACACTTTTCGGCCTATTTAATGCTGAGTACTGTCATTTTGGTAAAAGCTTTTATGTTTAAAGTTATTTATATCTTCAAATATTTATCCATGGTTTCTGTTTTGTAGAATATGGTTTCTGTTTTTAACTTTGGAGAACATGATTGAGTTTTGCAAAGGAAAAGAAAAGGACAATAATATTAATCTTTGGTGCATCTTTGGTCAGGAAGCCAGTATCTTCAGACAGCCTGATCTGGTAGCACAAGAAAATACTGATAGTGTATATCTTATACGTAAAGTAAAGTTAGTAAAAGTGATCATACGTAAACGCTTAACAGCTTTCATCATATTTCATATATACTAAATTCGTTTTGATAATTTATTTATGGAAAATATCAGGCTACGTTTTTATGGATTTCAACGATTATATATATGCAACTGTTACTCATTAACAACTGGATTTTACTTCATACATATTTTTATATGCACCAATTCTTTTGTCAGACACGTTTTATTTGGCATAATTGGTCCCTCGATTTATAAATTCGGGGGGGGGGGACCTATGTTTTGGGGCATTTCCGTCTGTGGGTCCGGATTTTTCTCCGCAACCATCCATTGAATTTCTCTGAAATTTTGCATGAAGTTGTAACTTTTGTCAGGTTAGAAAGTGACATTCTCAGATTTTTGAAAAAAATCTAGTTAGCACCCCCCAAGGGGTCAAAAGGCTCCAAAATGAAAAAAAAATGACATTTTCCCCCATAACTTTCAATCTATCCATTCAATTTCTCTGAAACTTGGCCAAAGTATGGGGGCAATTGTTCCTAATAGAAAATAAGTATCGCTGAGCTTGGAAAAATGGCAAAAAATGACCCTTTTCTCCCATAACGTTTGATCCATCCATTTAATTTTTCTGAAACTTTGCCAAAATGTAGAGGCAATTGTTCTGGATCTAAAATGAGCATACTAGACCTGAGAAAAATTCTTGTTCGCGCCCCCAGGGGGTATAATAAGGGTCAAAAATGCCCCAAATTTCCCAAATTTATTGCATTTTACACTCGCCACATCGAGTCACATACAGAGGGGGACCACGCATGCGCAGCTTGTTTGTTTAAGTTTTGACCACTGACTTCGTTTGTTCCAAATTTGTTGAAAGTGAAAATTTAAAATGTATTTAAATTACTATAGACAATTCACCTTGATTGAGTAAAAGTTATTTCTTAAAACCAGTGAATTTCTTAAAATTGAATTTAGACTTGTTTTGCTTATTAATACAAATTGTTTATACAAACGTCGATGATTTTTCCAGGATTCTAAATTAATCTTATTATCGACTTCCAGTGAAAGTAAAGCCATGTCTTTTAACCGGAAGTCATGTGTTTTAAACCAGTACATATTGATTCCAATTTCAATCCCCTCAATTAAGCGAGAAAAATGTTCTTTTAATGCAGATTATTATTATTTGTTTTAATACAAATTATTATTATTTATTATTAACTTACCTTTTCATGGAAGACAGTTAAAGTATAGAAAACTCAATTAAAATTTAAAGATTACGATTAGAGCTACGTGTTCAGGATGTTGTATCACACGCAGGAAGTATCCCATGGAACGTAGCAAATAAGAAGAAAACATATTTCTCTTGTTTCTAGATCGCGATTGAATTCGGGCGTGCAGGTAGATTTAGGTATCTTAGTAATTGCAGGTAGATTTAGGTATCTTAGTAATTGCAGGTAGATTTAGGTATCTTAGTAATTGCAGGTAGATTTAAGTATCTTAGTGAGTTCAACAGCGTAGAAAACTTATGTTTAAATCTGTAAAAAATATAGACACCTTCACTCTATATTGCAGACAGTTGAAGTATAAAAAGTTCATAGCAAGAGATAGATAGATAGATAAAGTACACACACATTACAGGTTTGTTCCTAAATACTTAAATTATTTTGAATGAAATGCACTTTCGCATTTTTTTATTTTTTCGTTTATTTTGAGTGCATGTGTGTGTGTGTGTGTGTGTGTGTGTGTGTGTGTTTGCGAGTGATGACATTAAAAGCAACGATTATTGATAAAAGGCAAAATAAATATTCAAAGTCAAATTTTGGGAAAAATAAGTTACTAAGTAACTAGAAAAAAGAAAGTTAAAAATGTTTCACTCTTCGAAAATTTGGACTTCAGCAAATATGAACAATAAAAGTGAATCATTTCTTTTATTAAATGTTCTACTAATCCATTCGGAGGGTTTGGCGCCGCTGAAACAAAAATGAAAACAATAAAAAATCTCACCAATCAATCTTTCTAGACAAGAAGTTTTATGGCTGCGATTCCTAATTAACTTTGAATTGGCGAGTGTTAACGATGTTTACGTAACATTTTCTTTTATTGGTGGCATTTTCGGTGTGCACATTCAGGACAAATTGGAAAAGCGTGAAAGAGAGGATTTGTAGAACAAAAGAGAAAACATCTGGAAAAAGGAGAGTCTAAATGTATACGTGTAAATCATTTGTTAGGGGGAAAAATAGAAAGAAATCTGCGTGCAGACAGGGAGGGAGATTTACCTCCGCTAAAAGAGGAGACACCAATTAACAATTTTGGAAACATCAAGTGTGTTTCTCGTCTGATGGATGGGATCGTCAGCTTTCACTAGTGATATGTCTGTTTAGCTTAGCAGTTGCAATTTGTCAATTGCGCTGGCGTGAATTGGTCGGACGGGATGCTGCACTAGTGAGTTTGGCCTTTGATGGCGTTTGCCAGCAGTGGTTACTTGTAACTTTTGCAGCACAATTGACGCTATGGCATAAGCTAACGACCTGGCTCCAGATTTAATCATGTGAAACACAAATTCTCACACTGGTTTTATTAGTTCGATCCTCACTAAAAACTCATAACAAACAGATAACATTTTATTTATATTGAATTATCATCTGCAAATAGATTCAGTTATCCTAGTAAATACAGGAAAATGGAGAAAAATGTTTTTAATGAGTAATAAAAGATAAAATGACTTTTATGACAAACAGTTGAAGTATAAAAAAGTTCAAATCAGGAGAGAAAGACAGAGTAAAAGAGGGAAAAGACAGAGTACATTAGAAACAATCCATTAGAGTAAAGATTAAAACTAGAGCTACGTGTTCAGGATGTTGTGTCAAATAAAGGAAGTCTCCAGTGACATGTCGCGAATAAGCTGATAAAATCTTCCTCTAGTTTCTGGACCGCAGGAGAATGGCGGCGTGTGAGTGAGAGGATGTTGATTCAAATAAAGGAAGTCTCCAGTGACACGTGGCGAATAAGCTGATAACATATTTCTCTAGTTTCTGGACCGCAGGAGAAAGGGGAGTGTGAGTGACAGAAGCACATATATTTAGGATTTAGATATCATAGTAAATAGAGGATGTCCATCAACGAAGAAAGTTTTAAAAAAGTATGTAAAAAAATATAAATTTACTTTTTATTGCAGACAGTATAGAAACTTTCAATCAATCAATCACTCAATCAATCACTCAATCACTCAATCAATTGAGAGAGAGAGAGAAAAAGAAAGAAAGAGAAGAATTCCATGAGAATTGAAGTTTAGAGCTAGAGTTACCTGTTAAGAATGTAGTCTCAAATAAAGGAAGTCTCCAGTGACACGTTGTGAATAAGCTGCCGTAAATTTTGTTAATGGCAGCCGAAAGTAAAGTTGAGATTTAGACAGTAAATACAGGATGCCCCACAATGAAAGAGACTTCACTTTTTATAGCAGACAGTTTAAATATACAAAGTTCAGATCAAGTGGAAGAATGAAAGGACAGAGTACATTTATCAGAATTTTAAGATTCGAATTACAGCTATGTGTCCAGGTTGTAATGTAACATACAAGAAGTCTTCAGTTACACGAAGCGAATAAGCTGAAAGCATATTTCTCTTATTTCTGGATCGCTAAGAAATGCGGGCATGTAAGGGAATGCTGCAGGTATAGGTTACATAGTAAGTAGATTATGTTACACAACGGAGAAAATGTTTCATTAATCTGTAAACAATTATCAATTGACGCTTACTGGCAGAGAGTTGTAGCATAGTAAGAGAGGAAGGAGGGAAAAAGAAAGAAGAGATAGAGAGGACGGAGAGGCTAAGAAAGAAGAGAGAGAGAGAGAGGAAGGAGAGGCAAAGAGAGAAGAAATAGAGAGGAAGGATGGGCAAAGAGAGAAGAGATAGAGTGGAATGAGAGACAAAGAGAGAAGAGATAGAGAGAAAGGAGAGACTAAAAGAGAAGAGGCAGAGAGGCAAATAGAAAAGAGATAGAGGGAAAGGAGAGACAAAGAGAGAAGAGATAGAGAGGAAGGAGAGGCGAAGAGAGAAGAGATAGAGAGGAAAGAAAGCAAAAGAAGGAAGAAATAGAGAGGAAGGAGAGATAAAGAAAAAAGAGATAAAGAGGAAAGAGAGACAAAGAGAGAAGAGATAGATAGAAGGAAAGACAAAGAGAGATGAGATAGAGAGGAAGAAGAGACAAAGAGAGAAGAGATAGAGAGGAAGGAGAGGGAAAGAGAGAAGAGATAGAGTATTAGGAGAGGGAAAGAGAGAAGAGATAGAGAGGAAGTAGAGACAAAGAAGGAAGAGATAGAGTATTAGGAGAGGGAAAGAGAGAAGAGATAGAGAGGAAGTAGAGACAAAGAGAGAAGAGATAGAGAGGAAGGAGAGACAAAGAGAGAAGAGATAGAGAAGCAGGAGAGACAAAGAGAGAAGATATAGAGAAGCAGGAGAGACAAAGAGAGAAGAGAAAGAGAGAAAGGAAAGACAAAGAGAGAAGAGATAGAGAGGAAAGAGAGGCAAAGAGCGAGCAGATAGGGAGGAAGGAGAGACCAAGAGAGAAGACATATATAGAGGAAGGAAAGGCAAAGAGAGAAGAGATTGAAAGGAAGGAGAGGGAAAGAGAGAAGAGATAGAAAAGAAGGAGAGGGAAAGAGAGAAGAAATAAAGAGAAAGGAGAGACAAAGAGAGAAGAGATAGTGAGGAAGGAGAGGAAAAGAGAAAAGAGATAGAGAGGAAGGTGAGAGAATGAGAGAAGGGATAGGGAGGAAGGAGAGACAAAGAGAGAAGAGGGTAAGAGGAGGAAGAGGCAAAGAGAAAAGAGATAGAGAGGAAGGAGAGGGAAAGAGAGAAGGGATAGGGAGGAAGGAGAGACAAAGAGAGAAGAGATAGAGGGGAAGGAGAGACAAAGAGAGACGAGATAGAGATGAAGGAGAGACAAAGAGAGAAGAGACAGAGAGGAATGAGAGGGAAAGCGAGAAGCGATAGAAAGAAAGGAGAGTGAAAGAGAGAAAAGATATAGAGGAAGGAGAGACAAAGAGAGAAGAGATAGAGAGGAACGAGAGGGAAAGAGAGAAGGATTAGGGAGGAAGGAGAGACTAAGAGAGAAAAGAGTAAGAGGAGGAAGAGGCAAAGAGAGAAGAGATAGAAAGAAAGGAAGTGGAAAGAGAGAAGAGATGGAGAGGAAGGAGCGGCAAAGAGAGAAAAGATAGATAGAAAAGAAAAGACAAAGAGAGAAGAGATAGAAAGGAAGGAGAGGGAAAGAGAGAAGAGATAGAAAGAAAGGAGAGGGAAAATGAGAAGGGGTAGGGAGGAAGGAGAGGCAAAGAGAGAAGAGAGTAGGAAGAAGAATAGGCAAAAAGAGAAGAGATAGAGAGGAAGGAGAAGGAAAGAGAGAAGAGATAGATAGTAAGATGAGGGAAAGAGAGAATGGATAAAAAGGAAGCAGCGACAAAGAGAGAAGAGATAGAGAGGAAAGAGAGACAAAATGGGAAAAGATAGAGCGAAAGGAGAGACAAAGAGAGACGAGAGTAATAGGAAGGAGAGGCAAATAGAGACGAGATAGAGAGGAGGGAGAGGGAAAGAGAGAAGAGATAGAGAGGAAGGAGAGACAAAGAGAGACGAGATAGAGAGGAAGGAAAGCGAAAGAGAGACGCGATAGAGAGGAAGGAGAGGCAAAGAGAGACGAGATAGAGAGAAAGGAGAGGGAAAGAGAAGAGATAGAGAGAAAGGAAAGACAAATAGAGAAGAGATAGAGAGGAAGCAGAGACAAAGAGAGAAGAAGTATAGAGGAAAGAGAGGGAAAGACAGAAGTGATAGAGAGGAAGGAAAGACAAAGACAAGAGAAATAGAGAGGAAGGAGAGGTAAAGAGAGAAGAAATAGAGAAAAAGGAGAGGGAAAGAGAGAGGAGATAGAGAGGAAGGAGACGGAAAGAGAGAAGGGATATGGAGGAAGGAGAGACAAAGAGAGAAGAGAGTAAGAGGAGGAAGAGGCAAAGAGAGAAGAGATAGAGAGGAAGGAAAGGCAAAGAGAGACGAGATAGGGAGAAAGGAGAGGGAAAGAGAAGAGATAGAGAGAAAGGAAAGACAAATAGAGAAGAGATAGAGAGGAAGCAGAGACAAATAGAGAAGAAGTATAGAGGAAAGAGAGGGAAAGACAGAAGTGATAGAGAGGAAGGAAAGACAAAGACAAGAGAAATAGAGAGGAAGGAGAGGTAAAAAGAGAAGAGATAGAAAGGAAAGAGAGACAAAGAGAGAAGAGATAGAAAGGAAGGAGAGGCAAAGAGAGACGAAATAGAGAGAAAGGAGAAACAAAGAGAGAAGAGACAGAGAGGAAAGAGAGACAAAGAGAGAAGAGGTAGAGAGGAAGGAGAGGGAAAAGGAGAAGAGATAGAGAAAAAGGAGAGGGAAAGAAAGAGGAGATAGAGAGGAAGGAGACGGAAAGAGAGAAGAGATAGAAAGGAAAGAGAGACAAAGAGAGAAGAGACAGAGAGGAAGGAGAGACAAAGAGAGAAGAGATAGAAAGGAAGGAGAGGCAAAGAGAGACGAAATAGAGAGAAAGGAGAAACAAAGAGAGAAGAGACAGAGAGGAAAGAGAGACAAAGAGAGAAGAGGTAGAGAGGAAGGAGATGGAAAAGGAGAAGAGATAGAGAGGAAAGATAGGCAAAGAGAGAAGGGATAGAGAGGAAAGAGAGACAAAGAGAGAAGAGATAGAAAGGAAGGAGAGACAAAGAGAGAAGAGATGGAGACGAAGGAAAAGGAAAGAGCGAAGAGATAGAGAGGAAGGAAAGACAAAGACAGGAGAGATAGAGAGGAAGGAGAGACAACGAGAGGCGAGATAGAGAGGAGGGAGATAATTTTAAACTGCTGTTGTTTTTTGTACTAGTTTTTATTTTCAATTGTAATCAAATCTTTAAACACTTTAGTAATTTTTCCTTTGTAAATGTAAATTATTAAATAAATGACTATGTGTTACTGTACTTAAAGGGAATAACAAAACGAACAAGTTAACTTTCTTTTACTAAGAATCGGATGTGAACACCTTAAAAAGAGGGAGTGGGTGTGCGCGAAAGAGATATACATAGAGAGAGAGAGAGTGGGGTCGAGTCAGAAGTAAATGTATTTTCCGATTAAATTTGGTTTTGTTAGTAAAATCGCTGTACCGGAGTTTATCGGCAAATTCATAGACTAGCACATATATTTACTTAAAATCGTTTGCAATTACTTTTGTTCGCGACATGTAATTACTATTCAAGGGCCTAATTGTATTTAAAATTTTATTTAAAAGGCTCACATTAAACAAATACACTCATGCGAGATACAATCAGATATAACTATTGAGATGTTACAAAGTGTTGGAGCCTAGCCGGCTATTGCTAAAGATTGGTACACTAGTATACTAGTTTGGAAATACTGCAGGGTACGACGAGACAAAATAGTTGACACGCACTGAAAAAATATTGTGAAATAATGCTGTTTCCGTTTCAACCACGGCCAACGATGGGATGATCAGATGACAAACCTCTATCACCGACTGTCATTGTTTGAAGAGGGGCAAGTCAGCTAGCTGAGATGAGTTCACTTGGAGAATATGAGAACACGATGATAAATCATAGTTGTGTTCAGGGCCGAACACTGAATAGGTTGCTGCCAAGTAACTTTGCCAATTAATATGATGTACCACAATCGCGATTTTCTGAAGAAGAATTATAATTTGTTTTGAGAACACAGCCAGTATTTCTCAAGTTTAGAGAGAAAACTACCTTTTTTCTTACCCGAGAGAATTGCTTACCTCGCCCGGGGCAGTAAACGTTTTTGACGCGTCTAACCAAAGACTTTACAATCGAGTACCTAGTAACTGAGGGGGTCGAGAAACATGTAAATATATAATAAAAATAAAAGTTTGGTAAATAAATACCATCAAAGCTTGTTATAGATGCAATATGTATTTTACAAAAAAGAAAAGACAAATCGAAGACGATTTTTTTTTCTTTTCCTCTTTATATAAACTAACATTAAGTATGTATGTAGTTTATAGTTATACAGATATTTCGCTAATAAAATTAGCTTATTCATTGAAGTTGAAAATTCCGATGTAATTGGAAAGCCCGCTTCTGTTGATGTGAGCCGGCGAGTGGGATGTTGTTTTTTTTTCCTCTCTCGTATGAAATCACGCGAGCACGTGGAAGGTTATAGTTTAAAGGTTCATACTTTTTTTTTAATAAGCATCCGTTTGAAATTTAATAAAAAAGAAGTGTGGTAAATAAATACCATCAAAGCTTGTTATAGATGCAATATGTATTTTACAAAAAAGAAAAGACAAATCGAAGACGATTTTTTTTTTTTCCTCTTTATATAAACTAACATTAAGTATGTATGTAGTTTATAGTTATACAGATATTTCGCTAATAAAATTAGCTTATTCATTGTAGTTGAAAATTCCGATGTAATTGGAAAGCCCGCTTCTGTTGATGTGAGCCGGCGAGTGGGATGTTGTTTTTTTTTCCTCTCTCGTATGAAATCACGCGAGCACGTGGAAGGTTATAGTTTAAAGGTTCATACTTTTTTTTTAATAAGCATCCGTTTGAAATTTAATAAAAAAGAAGTGTGGTAAATAAATACCATCAAAGCTTGTTATAGATGCAATATGTATTTTACAAAAAAGAAAAGACAAATCGAAGACGATTTTTTTTTTCCTCTTCAAATAAACTAACATTAAGTATGTATGTAGTTTATAGTTATACAGATATTTCGCTAATAAAATTAGCTTATTCATTGTAGTTGAAAATTCCGATGTAATTGGAAAGCCCGCTTCTGTTGATGTGAGCCGGCGAGTGGGATGTTGTTTTTTTTTCCTCTCTCGTATGAAATCACGCAAGCACGTGGAAGGTTATAGTTTAAAGGTTCATACTTTTTTTTTAATAAGCATCCGTTTGAAATTTAATAAAAAAGAAGTGTGGTAAATAAATACCATCAAAGCTTGTTATAGATGCAATATGTATTTTACAAAAAAGAAAAGACAAATCGAAGACGATTTTTTTTTCCTCTTTATATCAACTAACATTAAGTATGTATGTAGTTTATAGTTATACAGATATTTCGCTAATAAAATTAGCTTATTCATTGTAGTTGAAAATTCCGATGTAATTGGAAAGCCCGCTTCTGTTGATGTGAGCCGGCGAGTGGGATGTTGTTTTTTTTTTCCTCTCTCGTATGAAATCACGCAAGCACGTGGAAGGTTATAGTTTAAAGGTTCATACTTTTTTTTTAATAAGCATCCGTTTGAAATTTAATAAAAAAGAAGTGTGGTAAATAAATACCATCAAAGCTTGTTATAGATGCAATATGTATTTTACAAAAAAGAAAAGACAAATCGAAGACGATTTTTTTTTCCTCTTTATATAAACTAACATTAAGTATGTATGTAGTTTATAGTTATACAGATATTTCGCTAATAAAATTAGCTTATTCATTGTAGTTGAAAATTCCGATGTAATTGGAAAGCCCGCTTCTGTTGATGTGAGCCGGCGAGTGGGATGTTGTTTTTTTTTCCTCTCTCGTATGAAATCACGCAAGCACGTGGAAGGTTATAGTTTAAAGGTTCATACTTTTTTTTTAATAAGCATCCGTTTGAAATTTAATAAAAAAGAAGTGTGGTAAATAAATACCATCAAAGCTTGTTATAGATGCAATATGTATTTTACAAAAAAGAAAAGACAAATCGAAGACGATTTTTTTTTTCCTCTTTATATAAACTAACATTAAGTATGTATGTAGTTTATAGTTATACAGATATTTCGCTAATAAAATTAGCTTATTCATTGTAGTTGAAAATTCCGATGTAATTGGAAAGCCCGCTTCTGTTGATGTGAGCCGGCGAGTGGGATGTTGTTTTTTTTTCCTCTCTCGTATGAAATCACGCAAGCACGTGGAAGGTTATAGTTTAAAGGTTCATACTTTTTTTTTAATAAGCATCCGTTTGAAATTTAATAAAAAAGAAGTGTGGTAAATAAATACCATCAAAGCTTGTTATAGATGCAATATGTATTTTACAAAAAAGAAAAGACAAATCGAAGACGATTTTTTTTTTTTCCTCTTCAAATAAACTAACATTAAGTATGTATGTAGTTTATAGTTATACAGATATTTCGCTAATAAAATTAGCTTATTCATTGTAGTTGAAAATTCCGATGTAATTGGAAAGCCCGCTTCTGTTGATGTGAGCCGGCGAGTGGGATGTTGTTTTTTTTCCTCTCTCGTATGAAATCACGCAAGCACGTGGAAGGTTATAGTTTAAAGGTTCATACTTTTTTTTTAATAAGCATCCGTTTGAAATTTAATAAAAAAGAAGTGTGGTAAATAAATACCATCAAAGCTTGTTATAGATGCAATATGTATTTTACAAAAAAGAAAAGACAAATCGAAGACGATTTTTTTTTTCCTCTTTATATAAACTAACATTAAGTATGTATGTAGTTTATAGTTATACAGATATTTCGCTAATAAAATTAGCTTATTCATTGTAGTTGAAAATTCCGATGTAATTGGAAAGCCCGCTTCTGTTGATGTGAGCCGGCGAGTGGGATGTTGTTTTTTTTTTCCTCTCTCGTATGAAATCACGCAAGCACGTGGAAGGTTATAGTTTAAAGGTTCATACTTTTTTTTTAATAAGCATCCGTTTGAAATTTAATAAAAAAGAAGTGTGGTAAATAAATACCATCAAAGCTTGTTATAGATGCAATATGTATTTTACAAAAAAGAAAAGACAAATCGAAGACGATTTTTTTTTTTTCCTCTTTATATAAACTAACATTAAGTATGTATGTAGTTTATAGTTATACAGATATTTCGCTAATAAAATTAGCTTATTCATTGTAGTTGAAAATTCCGATGTAATTGGAAAGCCCGCTTCTGTTGATGTGAGCCGGCGAGTGGGATGTTGTTTTTTTTTCCTCTCTCGTATGAAATCACGCAAGCACGTGGAAGGTTATAGTTTAAAGGTTCATACTTTTTTTTTTTTAATAAGCATCCGTTTGAAATTTAATAAAAAAGAAGTGTGGTAAATAAATACCATCAAAGCTTGTTATAGATGCAATATGTATTTTACAAAAAAGAAAAGACAAATCGAAGAATACATATTGCATCTATAACAAGCTTTGATGGTATTTATTTACCACACTTCTTTTTTATTAAATTTCAAACGGATGCTTATTAAAAAAAAGTATGAACCTTTAAACTAATGTAAATATATATTTTTTTTATTTTTTATTATTATTAATATTTCTTCGAGTTTTTGATACATCGCTTCTTTGTTTCTAAATGTATTTCTAATCACTCAGTTGGCGTTCAGTTTTCTGATCGAGCCCGGTTCGAACTTCGTTATTCGGTCCGGTTAACGAAGACGATACGACATCACCAATCTTCTTCAGGGAAGCGGAAACTACGTCGACGCTGGCGTGCCGAGGCTACGGCCATAGTCAGCGAGCCCACATCAACCCACAGCAGAGGTATTAGCATCGCACACGAGTGAAAGCAACCGAGAATGAGAGCTACACTATTGGTTGCTACGAGGGATAGTTTATTATTTGTGATCGAGACCAGGACAGTAGCTTTGTACACAGAGAGAGAGAGAGAGAGAGAGAGAGAGAGAGAGAAAGACTAAGCCTTAGCAGTAAAATGTTAGTCTGTGCTGCTGTATGTATTCCTCGGTAAAATCCAGTTATCTTTTAAAACTAACACAAAAATTAATGAAAGAAAATAATATTAAAATCAACAATGTACAAAATAAAGTAGTGATAACTCGTAGACACACACACATATATATACACCCACACACACACACACATATATATATATATATATATATATATATATTATATATATATATATATATATATATATATATATATATAGTGTTATAATGGAATAATTCCAGGAAGAAATCCGGGTAAGAGAGCTCAATGTGGTAAACAGAGCAAGAATAACGTAAAATATAATAACACGAAATTACATGATTGTCGATGCAATAATTTATTTCAACCTTGCGGTTTTATTCAAGCATCCAATTGTCAAAAATGTAATTGTTAAATTGGATGCTTGAATAAAA
Source organism: Sepiola atlantica (assembly GCA_963556195.1). Taxonomy (NCBI): domain Eukaryota; kingdom Metazoa; phylum Mollusca; class Cephalopoda; order Sepiida; family Sepiolidae; genus Sepiola; species Sepiola atlantica. The sequence goes on from CAUVYP010000352.1 coordinate 1,333,377, forward strand.
CCGCAAGGTTGAAATAAATTATTGCATCGACAATCATGTAATTTCGTGTTATTATATTTTACCTTATATATATATATATATATATATATATATATATATATATATATATATAAGTCAGTTCATATTATATTCCAATAACCATGGTTGTATTTTATTATTTTTATTTTTTCACATTTCCAAAAAATAAAAAATTTCTGTGAGATATATTTTTTACGGTCCGTTTCATTTGTCTTTTGGCAAACAACATTTTTATGTCAATATCGTCTCTGCAACACTACAAAATCATCAGAAAAATTCACAAAGAGTAAAAAGTTCTTGGATTAAAGTGTCTTAGAAAAAACCTACACTATGCAGTGGTTCATTTTTGGGTGAAAACAAACAAAAAACAAACAAAAAGACAGAGCAAAAACTCACACGTGGGAGAGCCCATTAATACGCCATTTATATATATATATATAAAGTAGTTATTAACGGACGCGCTGTATTTTGGCGAGATTCGAAACCGCGACCACAATTACTATAGTCCGGTGCCTTTACCACCAAGCTACGGAACCTTGCGAAAATCATGATTCCATGTTATCGCTCATAAATGTATAAATTATTTTTTGTTTGGGCGAGAAAGACAAATACACAAATTCTAGTATCTACGGTACAGCATTTTCCTAAATGCTAGATATAGCCACCCTCTTTAATGGAAACGTCTATATGTTTTGTATTCATAAAATAATGATCCACGGATGCGTGTTTCACCGTCTATACGACTCCTCAGCGTTGTAAAATTTTGGCGAGATCGTAAACCGCGCCGACAATTACTAAAGTCCAACGCCTTTGCCGTAAGAATGAACGTGGCTGAATTTTGGCGATATGTGTGTATATGTGTGTATGTGTGTGTATGTGTGTGTGTGTATATGTGCGTATATGTGTGTGTGTGTGTGATTTTTACAGCTTATACTCACTCCATCGTCTGATAGTTTTTTGATTAAATATACGTTAAATAAGTCTTTGAAACCTTGCAAAAGACTTACGCTTTCTGGTGGAAATATGACAAATATGCAAAATACATTGCTCTATTGATATGGGGAATCCCTGGTCACGTTTGGGGCTGCCGGCTCAAGAAATTATTTCTATATTCTCTGCATGTAGAAAACTCAAATAATATATATATATATATATATATATGTATATACACATAAATGATTTAATCAGTAATCTTCTCGAAAAATTTCATAAGGTTCTTCATTTTTCAATTGACAATCATTCCATCTGAAACCCCTTTTTGACCTAGAATCATTTCTGAATCATTTGTAAACTAACAGAAAAAAAAAACACTCAATGCTCGTACAAAACGACGCTTTGTCTTAATATTCCTTTTTTGTTTACTTAAGTTGAAGCCCATTTCGAAAAATGGTTCTTGTGGGATATCGCAGCGTAACAAGATTCTATTATTTGCTCGAAAAATCGTGTACAAGGAGACGTGCTTATCTAAAGCCCCGTGGTATTATTGAGATGATGAATTCAACAAAGGCTGGATATTGCTTAATGGCGATATTACAGCTACTAGAAAACCAGCACCAATTTAAAAACATCAGATGCGAACAGTGAAGGGTCAAAGGACGTGATTTTGCGGCTATTTTGAACATAATGTATTTTGAACATAATGTATTTTGAACATAATGTATTTTGAACATAATGTATTTTGAACATAATGCATTGCTTTACTTATTCTAGGATATCTGAAGAGGAAGATAAAACAAAAGCTGCAACAGATTCGCCGAAGAACCTCTCTCTGGAGATGAAAGAATCTCGTTTTCAATGTGCCGTATCAAATATTGTGACCCTGCATTAATTTGGAACGCCGTTGTTAAATAGTACTGTTAAGAAGTACATATATATATATATATATATATATATATATATATATATATATAGTAATTTGCAAGTTATTTCTCTCTGTAGATCAGTAATTTTATTACTTTGATACGCCCGGGCTTAACACTTGTAATAAATATATTAATTAAACGCATCTATGTTATAACTAATAATACATTTTGTTTTTTTTTATATATATTCTTTAAATATTTCCTATGCCATTTGGGCAACTGGTCATCTCTCCGGCTCATTAGCTGTTTTAAAAACACAAGTGAATACAGAGACGTTAAATGTATATAATATTAATAAACACACGCGCGCACACATATACATAACAGAGAGAGAGAGAGAGAGAGAGAGAGAGAGAGAGAGAGAGAGAGAGAGAGAGAGAGAGAGTTTGAATTACCTACTAGACACCATCCTCAAGTGTCTTAGGTCTCTCTGTACAAGGGTTTGTCAGGAATCTGATGTGAGGATACTTCCCCCTATCAGTAACCACTGACCAAATATTCAAAATAACATTGTATTCGAAGTCCAAATATGCTCTCCTCGAAACGACTATACAGTGGCTTATACGACAAATAGTGAACCTTCTCCAAATAATGTTACGTCAAGTAACAGCACTTAGCTTCATACTCCACCAGGCGAGATGAAGAGGCCACAAGAAAGATAACATAGTTATCTGGTCAATTAAAAAGAGGAAAATTAATGTTCTTAACTAACGTTTGACTGAAAAAGTAAAACTTTAATGGAATATACTAATATCTATGTATCTCATATAAAAATCAAGTGTTAGCCTCAAGAAAGGACCCTTTATTTCTTAGAACTCTGACTGACGATAGAATAAAACAAAAAGACATATCAAGCGAGGCGCTAGAGCGCTCTATACTTTAATAGACTTCAAGAATGACCTATGCTGGAAATCTCATTTCTTTGATCAATCATAACTCAAAAACCAATTAACCCAAATTAGTTAAAACTTTGAACAACATTTTTATTTGATAGGTTCTATAAGTGTGTAGAATTTCAGCATCATTAGTCAAGGCAACCCAGAGATCCAGAAAGTTCAATTATGAAATCATGTTATCTGTGTGTACGTACGTATGTGCAAGCCTGTATCACATCAACTATTTGATAGATTCAACTGATTTTTGGCAGAGATAGAGGTTCTAGGGTTTAGTTGATAGCATTTTTATTTCAGTTTACCATATACCTTAGTTTTCCAGAAAATTCCAAAATACCTTATGAGAAGGCATTGTATTGAGGCATAGCCTTTACAAAAGTAGTGACATTCCATGATAAATGCCAGTATACTGAAATCATATGCCATTAATAGGGTTAAGATGAAAATTCATATACACTAAATGTACAAAAGCAACGGAAATTCCCAAATTTTTACACTTTTATTGTCATTAATTAAGGGTATGACTACATATCAACCAAACACTTTCATTATCACATCACTACAGTATACATCTCTATGCATGAGTGGATGAAGTGTGTGAGGTGCGCTGAAGAAAAATTCCTACCAGTAAAATACATAGTCCTGTTGTGCTCGCATACCCTTAATGACAATAAAAGTGTATAAATTTGGGAATTTCTTTGCTTTTGTACATTTAGTGTATATGAATTTTCATCTTAACCCTATTAAGGGCATATGATTTCAGTATACTGGCATTTATCATGGAATGTCACTACTTTTGTAAAGGCTATGCCTCAATACAATGGTCTTTTTATGTTTTTTTGAATTTTCTGGAAAACTAAGGTATATGGTAAACTGAAATTAAAATGCCATCAACTAGACCCTAGAACCTCTATCTCTGCCAAAAATCAGCTGAATCCATCAAATAGTTAATGAGATACAGGGTGGCACATACGTACGTACGTACGTACACACACATACCATGATTTCATGATTGAACTTTCTGGATCTCTGGGTTGCCTTGACTAATGATGCTGAAATTCTACACACTTATAGAACCAATAAAATAAAAATGTTGTGCAAAGTTTTAACTAATTTAGTTTATTGGTTTTTGAGTTATGATTGATCAAAGAAATGAGATTTCCAGCATAGGCCATTCTTTAAGTCTATTAAGGGATAGAGCGATCTCGCGCCTCCCTTGATTCCCACTTACTATCTTACATACATTGAGATGTCGTCTGTCTGTCGGTCCGTCACACACAATTTCTTTAAATACGATGCGGCATTTGTCTTATTTCGAAATATCTAAACTATTTTAAGAAATGGAGAATATCGATTTAATAGTAAATAATAAATTCGCAACGAAGAAAGCGGAAACCGTGACTGGAAATCGAACCCACAACCTTGAGATCTTAAGTCTGAGCTTCTACCATCTACCCTACTTGGACTTTTTTATAAATACGGCTTAAAATCTACCTTACCAAAACAATCATAGCTTTGGCGTGACGTCATAGATTTATGATTCACGCCATGTTTACAGACATGCGTTCGAGCATAAGCGATACTATAAATAAATGAATGAATCGGTGAACATTATCGATAGCGTTGCAAAAAACAAGTTATTTTGCTTTAACAACGTATTGTATGTAGTTTTTTTCACAATTCTATAATTCTCTCAGACTAGCAAATATCTGAGACCACATGGAACATATATTTGCTAGTTCATTAAGTTAAATTAACAGATAGGTAAATCCGGGAGATGACCTAATATATTCGATAAAATCTTTAAATATTCAAAACATTTGATGCGAATTAATTAATTCCTTATTTACATAACATAATGTTGTCGACAGGATTTATAAATCCATAAAACCTTTCAATGAATGCGTTATTAAACCTAACAACGTTTTTAAAGCAACCATCTGTGTAAAAAACATGACTATCATGTAGATTTTGACCAACATCCAATATTTTATCATTAACTAAAATGATTGCTTTTACGCTTATGCCAAGACGCATGTTATTTATTTGTTCAATCATTTGTTGAGATAGGAATGGTATAGAATCACATTCACACTGTCACGTAATGGCCGTGGTGGCTGTGGTGGCCGTGGTGGCTGTGGTGGCTGTGGTGGCTGTGGTGGCCGTGGTGGCTGTGGTGGTTCTGGTGGCTGTGGTGGCCGTGGCGGCCGTGGTGGACGTGGTGGCCGTGGTGGTCGTACTGGCCGTGCTGGCTCTTGTGGCCGTGGTGGCTGTGGTGGCCGTGATGTCCGTGGTGGCCGTGGTGGCCGTGATGGTCGTGGTGGCCGTGGTGAAGTGCTTTACCGACGGGACTAAGAACCTGGACTTGCCAAGTTCAAAACTTGTCGGTTAAATAGTACTACTAATAGTACTACTCTCACTATGGATATTCTCAACCTTCGTGCGTTCTCTCCTATAATAAATTATTATAGAAAGAATTGGGGACACTAATGCCAACAAGAGAATTAAGTCTGTCAAAAGTATGTCCGTACCTAAACACTTTTTTAATACTCCAAAGCAACTGAAAGTTGAGGGAAAATTTATCAATTTATATGTCATACTTATTATTGAAATTTCACAAAAGTCGGCGATATCTGAATTTTCACGAAGGTGTTCCAAACTCCTTTTACCCCCTTAGCATAAAACTAAATGAAACTAAATAGCCTAAATTACAATCCCTTACACTTAGCAGTTGTGTTCTAAATTTTATAAGGATCGTTTAATTATACACATATACACATACCTACTTTAATTTAAATCGAGACTACAAAATGTGATCGGTTGGGTCACCCATTGAGTCCGGGTAAACTTGTTTAAATCAGAAACAAGTGAGTTTAAAAAGCCAGTTAAATATGAAAATATAAAGACTAGTATACTTCCGCTCTCTCTCATTTTCTTTTTTCATCCCCAACAACGGGTTAAATAGTATTATTCTCCGTAGTTATAATGAACCAATCTTGTTGATAATGGACCAATCTTGTTATTCTATCTATTCTTTATGATCTTTGACTTTTAATAAATAGAGAAAAAGTGAGAGAGGAAGAGGCAGGCAGATAGAGAATGAGTGAGAGCAAGAGAGAGAGAGAGAGAGAGAGAGAGAGGGGGGAGAGAGAGGGAGGGAGAGGGAGAGATGGAGGCGGTAGTCATAGACGATGTATTGATAAATGAATAAGAAATGGGCCACTTGATAAGATATTTTCAAATTAAATTAACATTTTTCCAACATAACTCAATCTCAAAACTGATGACTATTTGAGCATTTATTTGAAGTGATTTCAGTTATTAAGAAAAATACCTTAAGGAAACAAGCGTTGATTGATTAATTCAGTATTATTCATGCAATATTTTTCTTTTTTTTTCTCTTTTAAGCCCATACTTTCTTTTCTTTACTTATTTCAATATTTCTGCATTCATTCGTTGTATTTTTTTCTTGTCTCATATTTTTCACTTTGTTTTATATTAATTTATTCTTTCTTTCTTTTTTCAAATACTTCATTTATTTTGTCTTTGTGTTTTATTGTTCATTTAGTATTCATTCTCTCAACCAACTTTCTTTTTCTTTCATTCATGTTTCTCTCTCTATTTTATTCCTTTTTCTTTCTTTCTGAAGACTTCTTTCCTTTCTCCATTTAGGTATTCAGTTTTTCTTTCCCATTCTGCACTCTTTCTTTTTTTGTTTCGTTTTTGAATTCATGTGGCTTTTCTTTCTTCATTACTGTATATCTCATATATCTTTTAGCTTTATATTTTCTTAACAATTTGGCCATACTTCAAATTCCTCAATAGCACCTCCTGTCCTCATCCTTCTCCTTCTCCTTCTTCTTCTTCTTCTTCTTTTTTTTCTATGATAAACGACACATCTAATCGGATGTGGCAGTTGATGGGCCAGCCACACAGAAAGTTAAAAAGAGAATCTATTCTAGCCCTCAACACGCAAATCCATTCCCTCGGAGATTTTTTTTCCCCACTCGGACTTTTCCAGAAAGAAATGTTCACACTTTTATCAAACGGAATCATGCAAATCAAAACAAATGAGCAAAGTGCACCTTTCATGCTTAACTTTAGTCGCCAAATAACATAACAAAAACGAGCAAATGACGCGGTGAGCTTTCCTCTTATATTTATGACGCAATGTTATAACTGAGGCTTTTGAGTTCCGTCGAAATTACATTCACATGAGACACTTTCAATTGTTTTTAGAAGTTTCCTGCTTATGGATCATCGCTTCATGATTTGCTGAAACTTTGAGGTAATTCTGGCCAGTAAATATTTGGATAATTCTAAATCTCCAGAAAGTACCTGACTCGAGATGGAATCCTCTACCAATATCAGAGTCAGATAGTCCATATATTGAATAGTAGGGGAAGTCGGGGTAAGTTGAGCCAATTTTCCATTTTGGCTCTTCAGAACCCAAACGACTAATTATTTTGCAAAGTTGAGTGTATTATTATAAAATTCTTTTATTTGGGAACATTTTGAAACAAGTTGCAGTTTTCTGCTAGTACACCTAAACCGACCATGTGCTTTACAAAAATGCATATCAAATGGCTCAACTTGCCCCGACCATGGGGCAAGTTGATTCAACCTCTGGGGTAAGTTGTGCCACACTGGGGTAAGTTGTGCCACGCAAAAATGTGTTGCAAATAAAGAAAGAACAAGCCCAAAATTGTTGCTGTGGTTATAAAACAAATTATAATAATGAAGTAGAAATGTTTATTACAGCGAATGAACCAGCACACAATTTGAAACATATATCTGAAAGTAAGTTAATGAAGTTGCCACTGTGACAAGTCACAGCTGAAAACGAGCTGGCTAGAACAACGGACAGAACTGCCAACACTATTTGGCTGTGGCAGCTTGTAAACAACATCTTCTGCATTGAAACCCGCTTCGTCCTTTGGGTTTGGAACAAACACAGGCTTGTCCGTTCCTACCTTCCCAGCAACTTTTTGAAGGAAAACACCTTCAAACTCAAAGTCCTCCCCGTTGAGAGTGTCAACCCGGGCAATATAGTTCACAGTTCGTGATTTGCCAGCACATTTTACAACCACAAAGTCACCTTCGATTATTGGGCTATCCAGATCAATATCACCATCACTATCTGATGACACATCATCAAATTCAAAATCTGAATCATCAGTGTCACTTGAACATGGGGTTTTAGATCTCGGGGGACATGACTTTTTCCCACCAGCATTGAACAAACACTGCTTTGTTGTTGTTAATAGGCCCCTCTTTCTATTTTCATAAAGGGCTATCAGCTTCTGTCGTTCAGGGCTGTCAGTCAAAATCTTTGAGCTGCCCTTTTTGTGACCACCTCTTCTTGCCTTTCTTGGTGCTGCTTTCGGAAATGGCTGAATTACAGATGGTGAAATGTATGGATGATGCATGACATCATGTGAGCTAGATGAAACACAAGACCCAGATGCGGATGGTTGCATAAGATCATCTTCTTGCTGTTTTGTGGTCGGACATCATCACTGTGCACGGGCAAGACTGCTCCAGGAACCTCACCTGATGGTCCTGCATCTTCCACAGTAGAATTTGCCTCAAGGCTTTCTGCAGCCACATTTTGCTCACGGTCAGTTGGAAGAGAAGGGGAAAAGTCAATTTCACTAAAGATGTCCAGGTTAAATGGATGAATGCCCGAGGCTTGGAATCCAGCAGCAATGTTCAATGGTGTCATGGCAATCATCTGGGCTTGGTTCACTAGAGCTTGGATTTCATATATTGTTACTGTTTTCCCTGGATTGGATCGTAGCCACCCATCCATGGCTCTGTTGTACGCTGTTTTGAAGGGTCCATACACTGACCGGTCGAGCGGCTGGAGACGATGGGAAGTGTGTGATGGAATGGTCAGTAAGACAACGCCATGAGATCTTGCTGTGTTCACAACATTCAAAGAAATGTGTGTGTCATGGTTGTCGAGGATTAAGAGGATTTTCTTTCCTGGTGAGCATCTGGTGTGCTTGATGATGTGATTTAAATATTCCACAAACACCTCTTCATTCATCCAGCCACTTCGTGTTGCCCTCTCTATGCACTGTGTTGGTCCACCTCTGATGAAGTGATCTCTGTAATGGACTCTGGGAAAGATGAACAGAGGAGGCACGACTGATCCAATTGCACTCACAGTGTACACCACCGTTACCAATTCCCCGCGTTCAGCGGAGGTGATTGAACCAACTTGTTTCTTTCCTTTTTCTGTGACAACGGATCCAGGGTTTTGAACGGTGGTGCACCCAGTCTCATCAGTATTGTAAATGTCACTTGGTGAGAACTTGTATTTGTCCATTATCTGACTCAAGTTGTTGAAAAAGTTATCAACAACTGGGCGGTTGAAGGCTATGGCACGCCTAAAAGATGTTGCTTCTGTCACTCTAATTGCCAGGTTCTGGCGCTTCTTGAAGCCTAACCACCAATCATGTCCTGCTTTTTTCTCACGATCCCAACTTGGTGGCAGATTGAGACAGTTTTTATTAGCAAACTCATATGCCAGTGTGCGACATCTTCTCAATGACAAACCATGAAACATGTCTGACAATTGTTTCACGTGGTCAGCCAAATCCCTTTCCATTTCAGGACTAAAAACCAATTGCCGTAAGGAAACAGGTGTGTAAGCAGTCCCTGCTGGTTGACTGTCTTGTTTGTCCATGTACCGCTTCAGTGTCATTCGATCAATGTTAAAGTCCTTTGCAGCACTCCTCACACTCTGACCTCCAGTAACAGCGGCAGCAGCCCGTTCCATAACGTATGTAGGAGTTTGTCCACGATTTGTCTTTCGCACGTAGTGGCGCATGTCTGGTGGGCTTTTTTTCTGTGAAACACACAAAAAAGAAAAATGAAGTTAACATAATAAATCCGATAATGATGTAGAATATTACTAGAGTGAACTAGTTGATTCAGTGGAGTTCCTGGCATAAGTCTGGAACATTGAACAATGAATGCCAGAACAGCTGGCATTTGTAGAGAGGCACCTGCCTCTCCTGGCATGTTTAGCCAATCAGGCGCCTCCAAATGGAATAACCCACCATGCCTGACTAATTGTAGGCTAGTCCATAATGGTGGAGAGGGGAGGTAAGTGCATTCTTGATTCTACAATGATAATAATAATAATGTTAAAAATAATAATGATAATAGTAATAATAAAAATAATTATTATTATTAGAATAACAAAGCGCCTGTACAGCATGCAAATTCCTATCCAAGCACGGCTTACACATCTTAAACATTTACCAGGTAACCCATAAATCTAATTCTTATACAAGTAGAGCATGTAACTTATACAACATGCATTTTGAATTCACTCTATAACAGGCCTACTGATGTGGTTACGCATTCATCTGTTTCTTGAAAACGTGTAAAAAGACATATGGGGCAAGTTGAGCCAGTGGCACAACTTATGATCGGCGAAACACGTGTATATATTTTAAGCTGATAAAATTGTAATGATAAAAGAAGAATGAATAAGAATGCCTTTCGTAAAGGTTTTATCAGCTTAAAATATATACACGTGTTTGGCAAAGTCAATATGGCGGAATCCTTAGTTCCGGCCAAAGGGGAATAACCATGACTCATTTCCTGAAGAGTTACAGTAATTTATTATAACATACAGGAATCAACAGGTTTACATTTTCCAATTGTCTGAGGGAGGAGAAATTTTTGGTTGATAGCGTAAGGTCACTCCCATAAGTCCCCCCCACCGCCCCAATCTCTTATACGTATATAGAGTACTAACATTTCATACACTAGTATAATACTCATCAAGCCATAAGAAGTCTTGCAAGTTCAATTAATAGAACATTTTTCGAAGACCCGATCTATACAAGAGCCAATATCTGCGATAATTTAATGTTTTAAACTATAAAAAAATAAAAAATCTGTTTATCAAAACAATAGGACTGTTCGTTTAGCTGGTTTTGAAATGAAAAAATATACTGTTGATTTTCACAAATTCTATTTTCTTCAATAAATGTTCTATCAATATACTGTTGATTTTCTCAAATTGTTATTTCTTCGAAAAATGTTCTATTAATTAAATTTGCATGACTTCTTATTTTTAAAAAATGGATATTTTCCATTTTCGGAGACATTGCGTACTAAAAAAAGAGAGTCACTGCCCCTTACACCATTGGAACTCTTCTAAAATAAATAGAAGCACCAAACAGTTAATAAAAAAATTCGTTTCAGGATCTCAAGTTTTATTTTGTATTTATTTACTCCTCTCCAGGAGTTAGGCACAAGACCGGGAAAGTGGAACTTAAAAAGGCAGCGCCCGAGAAGTGAGCACTCTGGCGATTAAAATTTGCCTGGGAAGCCCCGTCGGCATTCCCCGGTAGGGGTGCCTCAGGCAGAAAGCAATAAACTTACTCCTCCCCAAAGAGGGGAGGCAAAGCCTGGGAGGGTGGACCTTATTTTGTATGGTCGACGTTGGCGTTATCACATTTTATTGAGCCAATATTGGGGCTAGCCATAGGGTTTTTTGTTTTTGTTTTTAACTTTTCACTATACACCGCCTAAAGGAATTTATTTTTCTTTCCAATTCTTTTTTGTACGAATAAAAAATAAGTTTATTTGACTGTAACGATAAATACTAAATATGAAAAAATAAGTTTTATTTCCATTGATACACATATGTCTATTTAACCTCGTGTTTAGACTGACCTAACGTAACGAGGGAAACATTTTTAAAATTGACGCCTTGACTGTAACATTTACCCACAATGTATTGCGGATTTTCGTACATATAAGTCATTTCACAACCATTCGGCTCGACATTGATGAGGATATCCATTAATCCAATGTTTAAAGCCGCAACAACGATCAGTGTGTTCTTTTCAAATGGTTAGAAAAAAAAATCACGCTGCAAATACTGACTTTTAAATTAAGCGGTGTAAAAAAACCGGTTTCAAGGCAACTGGCATAACTCGTTAATTATAGTTCTGCCCCAACTTGTAGATTGCTACTGGAAAAGGGCGATAACTCAAACTTTTGCGATATTTGAAAAAAAAATTTTTTTGCGATATTTGAAAAAAAAAAAAAACTTTTGCGATATTTGAAAAAAAAAATCAAACTTTTGCGATATTTGAAAAAAAGAAATCGGTATTTTTTTACTATCCATTCCCAGCGAAGTTTACCACTTAAAAAAGTTCAAATCCTACTTTTTTTGTGCAAATACATTTAAACAGCCTAAAAAAAACATCCGCAAAGAAGGAATTCAATTTTTTTTTTAATATTTAAGATTTTAGCGTGGGGGGTCACTTTGCTTTATGAATTTAACGTAAAATGAGCACCCATTTCCTGGCCACTTAACATTAAACGAGACATGTAACCGACTTGAGTTTCTAATTCGAGACTGGAGATTTTCCTAGTTAGCTATTCCATTTGTTTTTATTTTTATGTAGGATAAATGGCTTTTCATTAGACATGAAAAAAAAAATTTTCTGGGCACGGATTTTTACAGCAAAAACATGGCGTCGACAGTCTTGTTTTGCTAGCCTCGTTTCGGGTTCTCGTTGTCAAGTGCGTGTGTTTTTTTTTACCGGGACTCATAATCAAAGCGACGTTTGTTTTTTTTTAACGATCAGGGCTGGAGTTAGGGTTAGGGTTGGAGTTAGGGTTAGGGTTAGGGCTGGAGTTAGGGTTAGGGTTGGAGTTAGGGTTAGGGTTAGGGCTGGAGTTAAGGTTAGGGTTAGGGCTGGAGTTAGGGTTAGGGTTAGGGCTGGAGTAAGGGTTAGGGCTGGAGTTAGAGTTAGGGTTAGGGCTGGAGTTAGGGTGGTTTTTTTTATTAAATAAACACGTAGAAATTTAGCCAATTTGGGGTGGGGGGTATTTATTTATTTAATAAAAACACGTAGAAATTTAGCCAATTTAGTTTTCTGTTTTTTGGGAGGGGGGGGGGAAACTCAAGTCTAAGTTTGCCCACCCCACCTCCAAAACAAACACGAAAATCGCTAAATTTTTATGTGTTTTTATTAAAAACTCAAGTCGGTTACATGTCTCGTTTGACGCTAACTGGCCAGGAAATGGGTGCCCATTTTACGTTAAATTTATAAAGGAAAGTGAACCCCTACTCTAAAATCTTAAATATATATATTTTTTTTAATTTCTTCTTTGCGGATATTCTTTTAGGCTGTTTAAATGTATTTGCACAAAAAAAGTAGAATTTGAACTTTTGTAAGGGGTAAACTGCGCTGGGAATGGATAGTAAAAATTTACCAAAAAATCAAACTTTTGCGATATTTGAAAAAAAAAATCAAACTTTTGCGAACACTTAAACAAATAGAGTTTAAAATAAGCCTTGTACATTATGTTAATTTCTACGAATTACCATTAATCGCATAGATATGATTTTTTTCAATTAAAAAAAAAAACACTTGATTAATTTATGAAATTTTGGGTGTGCGATATTTTCTTTCGGTGCTTGTCAGGATAAAGTCGCAATTGGAAAACCTAAAAAAAAAACCTCTCGTTCATACTCAAGTATCAAGAAATAATTAGTATACGCAGAAAAATTAGGAAAAATTATCAAGTAGATTTTTAATTAAAAGTAAAAATCAATTTTATCGTATTTTACATTGGGTAGACAGCACTTAGGAATAATTAAGTAAAACAGGAGGAGGTAATTCTCCTAACAGGTCTTGCCCGTAGATTCAGAAATACGATAACATTGATTTTTACGTTATTAAAAACTATTCGATAATTGTTCCTAATTGTTTCTGTGTAAACTAATTATTGCCTAATACGTAAGTATAAACGAGTTTTTATTTGGAATTGCGTTTTCCAATTGCGACCTCACTTCGACAAGCAGCTTTCTCTCCCTCACGAGTACATACGTCATACAAATGTTTCTTTTTTTTTAATTTTTCATAGCGAAGGAATTGTCAACAAGCACCAAAATTGTTTATTATATTTCCGAAAGAAAAGAAAACCATAAAAAACGGTGCTTTGTTACTAGGTATGTGCAAAAATGGCTGTCGCTTGTACTGACTATAGTTCTTAAAAGTGTTTTTTCTTAATTTTTTTAAGTAGTTTTCGTTTAACTTTTGATTGTATTTGAAAGATAAAATCATTAAGTTAACATTAAAACGAAAACAATTGTATGTTTACGTTTTTAAAAAAATTAGAATGGAAAATGTTATTAAAAAAACGACGGGAATGTTTTACAATAGCCCTACAACTCGCAAGTCGGGTTAAGTAAAAGTTGTAGAACGTGGTCCAAATATGAATATGCAACAAATAAATGCGACGTACGTCGAGACTGGAGATTTTTCTAGTTATCTATTCCATTTGTTTGTATGTTTACGTAGGATAAATGGCTTTTTATTAGACATGAAAAAAAATAATTCTGTTCACAAAAGAAGATGGCGTCAACAGCTTTGCAGTGTTGCCAACTGAGATTTTCAAAACCCGCTAGATCGAAAACAATAAAATCGCTAAAAAAACAAAAATACTAGATTTTAACTTCGTACCATATATATATATATATATATATATATATATATATATATATATATATATATATATATATATATATATATATATATATAGAACAGTTATTTATTATATTCCAATAACCATGGTTTGTTTTATTACTTTTATTTTTGTTTTTATTTTTTTCACATTTCCCAAAATTCAAAATTTCTGTGAGATATATTTAACGGTCCGTTTCATTTGTTTTGTGCCAAACAACATTTGTATGTCAATATCGTCTCTGCAACACTACAAAATCATCAGAAAAAGTTCACAAATAATAAGAGTTCTTAGATTAGAGTGTCTTGAAAAACACCCACATCATACATCAGTTTCATTTTAAGGTGAAAATAAACAAAAGAACAAACAAAAATTTTAGAGCAGACACTCACATGTGTACGATCAAACAAATCAGCCATTTTGATTTTTAATTTTTTTTTTTTTTTTTCGTTCAAAGCTAGCATGACCCCCCAAAAAATTAGTGCGATTCGTTAAAAACTTTAATTCGGTAATATTTGCTAAAATATTTAATATGTACTATAATTTATTTATAAAGTTCCAGTTTATTTGAAGATAATTTATTTATTATTAAAGTTACCTGAATGTTTATGGTGCGAAACTCATTTAAGCAGATCATTATAGAGCTAGTCTCAATGTGTCAAACCGTCCATTCAATCAACTATTAAAAAAGTTTCTTCTACATAAGTGTTTATATGGAATTTATATAGTATTTATTAGTAAACCCTTTCTAAGAATATTGAGACAAGCTAACCTTCCCAGAAATTCATCACTCAAGTAGTAAGCCACTAGTTAAAATACGAAACTAAGGGGGTTATATTTACGGCGAAATATATCCTCCATATTTAGCCAGATTACGATTTCGAAATATAGAATGAGCATTATATATTCATTTATTTAATTTCTTAAAGTGTTCTAAGGATTCAAAAGTAGTTTAACGGGGATCTGTACCTTAAACATTAATTTTTACTATGTTTTATTTCTAAATCGTACTATCAAGTGAGTTGCTAAGACACATATCCGAATGTAAACAATTAGAGTCTTACATTAATATTTCCATCTATTATTTAGTCGTTTTTCTCCCTTCTTTTAAGTATCAATTATGCTTATTAATATACATTCACAAATATGCTTAGTATCCATCAATAAATTCATATCAACCACACATATATACACACACATAACATAAGTATACATATACATACATATACACACACATACACACAATATATATATATATATATACATATACATACAGACACATGCATGCATGTATACACCTATACATACGCTCACACACATATCGAAATATTTCTCAGTATATGTACGATAAAAAACAACTATTTCTTTTACTTCTAAAACTAAAAAATTAAGTGCAAATAGGCTAAAAATAATGTTAAAAACCCAATTCACTCTAAACAATTAACGTGACTAAAATAGGAATTAGATCATTCCTGTTTATTTTCCTACGATGAAGCTGTTTTATTTTTATTTATTTATTTATTTTTAATTTTTTTAATATCTAATATTAGGTTGTACCTACTCTTACACTTATCTATCAACATGCCTACCTGCATACATACATTAAGAGATCCGAACGCAAATAAAAACGTACAATCCACATCTACAAAAAACTCCACAAACAACCACTACAGAAATGATTGTATTTCAACAGATTACAAGCCTCTAAATATTTGTGTTAAGTAATATGATATCAAATCTTTCCCATAAAAAGAAAGCTTAACATCGAAGTTCAGTTATAATAAGTCTGTACCCTTCCATTGCTTAAGGTTTCAATATAAGTGAATCGGAACTATTATGCTCAACATCCAAACCCCCGACATACATATATATGTACACACAGATACATACACACACAATATATATGCACATATCCGAATAAACAAACATACACCATATATATACATATATATACACAATTATTTATTTAACTATTTATTTATTTATTTTATTTCTTTATTTATCTGTTGGACATTTATTTCGCATAATATTTTAGATGATACTAGTGTTATTAGTTTATACTCCTACCAAAGGGATATTTTACTTACTGTTTACCATTTCTCACCTAATTAATACAGATCGAAAAAAACGAAGATGAATAAACCTATTTCAATTACTTATTGATGTTCTCATAATCTAGCCTTCTTACTATTTTTTTTATTATAAGTCAGATACAATTTTAATTACTTCGGTTATTTTAGAAATAGAGCACATCACTTATAAGTGATGTGCTCTATTTCTAAATTTTTTATATTGATGTATTAGTACTCAGTTATCTAGTATTCGGTTTATGTTTTTGTA
>CAUVYP010000356.1:7500-25000 GCA_963556195.1 Sepiola atlantica
CAGGTATGGCCGATCATGTACGGAGAGAAATGGGGAGTCATCAAACCCTGTTAAATGATGCCAAAATAATAGCAGGTAACATTGTGAAAATAACAACAATCAAGATGGAGACAACTGTGTATGTCATAAAAATAATATAAATCACAATATCTTATCTTAGAAATATCGGCAAATTACCCGCTTGTTTTTCATCGATGATAATGATCATCATCCGCCTCATCATCCTTCTCATCATCATCATCCAACGTTTTCTCCGCATGCTGCAGAATACGATCTATCATTAACTATATATTGTGTAATGTTTAGCAATTATATTCATGCTGGAAGTTGTTGCTGCTGCTTCTACTACTGCTATTGTTATTTAGATCATTACTGAAAAACGTCCATTTTCTTAATCTTCCGATGCGGATTATCATACCTGATGCCGCCATCTTCTCCGTGGTTTACATTTTTTTCTACACTGTTCCACAATTCCTTCTAGACAAAAAGGCCAAATGCACATAAACCTTCAAAACACTGTGCTTTCTAAATACGGTGTATTGTCTCCTTAATCTTATGATGAATCTGTTTTGTCTGTAGAATTACTTTGAAATGCTGACGTATTTGTAGTACTACGGTGGATCAGTCAGTTTTGTTTTTTTACTCCAGCAGATCATCCGGAACGCGCCTCATCACATAAACAGCTGGAGTCGTGCTGTGTAGATGACATGTAGCAGTAGTTCATTATCTCTCCTCTTCTTTTTCGTTGTTGTTAACAGACATCGTTCTAAGTATCAGTTGTTAAGGTAATGTTGTGTTCATCTCTATGGTGAGCAATGTAAATTTTTAATAAAGAAAAAAAATTGTCAAGACCAGTGATCGAAACCTGGACCTCTAAATCTTCAGCCTGACGCTCTCGCAACTGTGATATCTAGCTAAGCTATACATCTTGTAATGTTTAACGGCTATATTTATGCATGAAGCTACTGCTGCCATTGCTGTTGCTATTTAGATAATTACTGAAAAAATGCGTCCATTTTCTTAATCTTCCGATGCGGATTAATTATTTTTTTGAATGAAACTAAATCGAAATACTTGTTTTTTCTTGTCAAGAACATATACCAACTTTCCAGAAAAGAAACTGACGAACCAGAATCAAACATTGATTATATAGGAAGAAAGATTCTTTTTTTTTACTTTTTGACCATCACTTATCAAGACCAATAGCCACTCGAGGATAAGGGTTAATGGGATGGAACAGCCGAAATTGTTCAATGCAATAAACTAAGTTTCATTACTTATGAGATAGTTCACATTTGATTTGAAGACGACAGTGTTGTAGTCTACGGAGAAGAAGTCCCGCGGTAATGTGTTCCATGGAAATTTGCACAGATTCGAGAAACAGATTCGTTTAATTTATTATATAGATATTTACACTTTATGCGTTTACGCTGTAAACACAATCTAATTATGAAACGAACATACTTAACTGATAAATATTGTCATTGTTTAATTCCTTTTGGTTTTTCATCTATCGCCGAGATAAATTTAATTAGTACAGTCGTGTTTGGTTATTATTATTATTATTATTATTATTATTATTATTATTATTATTATTATTATTATTATTATTATTGGTTATTAGATTATTAGTTTTTTTCAAAACTATATTTATTTGTGGTTTAGGTAGCATTGTTTTAATCTCTATGGTGAGAAATGTAAACATATAATAAAGAGAAAATGTATATCCAGACCAGGGATTGAAACCGGAACGTTTACATCTTAAGCTTTACGTTCTTCCAACTGATATATTTTGTAATGGTTAACAATTATTTTGCTATTGTTGCTATTTAGGCTATTATTGTATAAATGCGTCCGTTTTTTAATCTTCCTATGTGTATTAATTATTCTTTGAAAGAAACTAAATTGAAATACATTTTTCTTGTTAAGAACATGAATGAACGGTTCACAAAATAATTGACGAACTAGAGTAAAGTTATTAATCACACAAATTCGCGAAAAAGACATGCTTTACTTTATAAGGAGACAAAAGATCTTGACCTTCAGGTTGATTCGTCCTTCAAGCTATCTAAATATTGCATTCAGATTGCAAACAAAGCAGAGTTAAGATAAATGTCAGTCTGTCATCTGAGATGTCTGCTTGCAGTTTTGTTGCCCAAACCTCCATGCTAGGTATTATTCTTTTTCTACTTTATATTATATGCCGGAAGTGAGAGGTAGAAACGTGCTCCTATTTACAGATGACGTTAACATAGTAGTCCGTAGAAGCGAAGTTGACAATCTTAAGTCTAACCTTCAACGTGCTTGGAAATGGTCAGTTGAATAGGAATTATACTTAAATGTAGATAAATAAGTCCATATTGCAGTGGGTTATTTTTATAACCTCGTAATTTAGGTTATAATAAATAATAACTTGTAAATAAAATGGATGAACTATCAAGAGAAACGTTTAACAGATTTATTCAAACTGAACACAGAATGAATTAATGAATTAATTTGCCGCTGAACGCGATTGACATATTAACAGTCCGAAGCCGTGATCTGTGTTTACTTTCTCTCTGGGCAGAAGACCATTTCCAAGAGCGATAACTCTTAACTCCCGAAATGATTCAAGGGAGATAATTCGTTTTCGTTAGGTGTCCTAACAGTTATCCTTCTGACTATGCTCTTACGTTCGGCAGTGACACGACTCTGCTCAAGGAGGCGAACGAGACAAAAGATCTTGGCCTTCTGGTCGACTCATCGTTCAAGTCATCTAAACATTGGATTCAGGCTGCACACAAAGCAAGGAGCTTCCTATTTCTCATTCGGCGCTCCTTCTGAAAACTCACTCATGAAATATTTCATCCACCATCTGTCTCCCTCGTCAGACTACTGTTACAGTATGATATTCAGGCATCTCAAGAAGCTTATCATTTTCTCCTATGAGCGCCGACGTTTAGGCAGTAATCTCATTTTGGCTTACAATCTCCTCAATGCAATGTCTATTAGGGCCTACTATTCACCCCTTCAACAGAAAGGGGTCTGCGCAGAAATTACCAGAAACTGTTTCACCGCCGATTGAACCTGAGAAGGGCAGTTTTCTCAATCAGTACACCTGGACCTTGGAATAGACTTCTAGAAGGTGTAGTAAATACGCCAACGACACAGCAATTCAAAGCGAAATGTTGGCAGGTGCTGGGCCACTGTATCCTCTTCTGTGTAAATTTCTACCCCCTTTCCCTAGATAGCAACTGAAACATGCCTGTTTTATTTATATGCCAAATTAATATTATACTATACTTTTACGCTGTAAACTCTACCTATTAAAACGAAAGACTTAACGTCATTGGTTTCGTTGTTTTCGTTTCTCCTTCTAGTAACTCTATCGTCGAGTAGGCATGCCCAAAATGAAGAATCGATCATTCTTGCAGATTCATTGATTGATTTTATTAAATAATATATGAAATTGATTAGAACTGGTAACAAAAAAATACTCTTCTGTTTACTTGCTGCTCTATTTATACTCACTGTCAATCAGATCGAACGCAATGTGACCTACAAAATATTATTCTCTGTTTTTTATGGGTGAAAGATGTTCTGATGAGACAATCTCGATATTAATAAAATTGTGTGACCATTTCTTGTGTGTCTGTGAATGGCTGTGTATTTTCCTTCCTTTGTGTGAATTTCGCATAATTATTTTTATTATTTGCAACTAGCAGGGTGAACCGAAATTGCTGGGAATTTTATGAGGAACACTATGTCTTTTCTCACTATGTTCAAAACGCCATATTACTTCATTTTATGTTTACTCCCCCCCCCCTCCGCGTCGCCCTCTGATATAGTCAGAAGAAGCTGAAAATGTGTAATACTCTCTGAAGTATTGTCGTATACATTTGGTTTAAAGTTCATTAAAATTAAATATACGTATTTGAAGTGTTAAAAAGGGTTCTGCCCCCCATAGCTCCCTTTTAAAAAGCTACAACATCGTTATCATCGAACCTAATGTCAATAAATACTTGTCATAGACTGTCCTTAACACCTAATTCATTGCATTCTATTATTTTCAATCCTCTCATGATATTCATCATCATTTAGTTTTTAACCTTATCATCGAGTGGCTTTTAGTCTTGTCAAGTGAGGATTTATTAGTAAAAAAAATTCTATTTAAAACAAGCAATTTTAACGTGAACAAGCTTAACTCTCTAATTTTATATGTTGGTTGGTTGTTTTATTACTTGTTGGTTGGTTGGCTTGTTTGTTGGCTGGTTAATAGGATATTTGTTGATTGGTTGGTTGGTTGGTTGGTCAGTTAGTTTATTGGTTGGTTGGTTGGTTGGTTGGTTGGTTGGTTGGTTGGTTGGTTGGGTTGGTCAGTTAGTTTGTTGATTCGTTGGTTGGTTGGTCGTTGGTTTATTGTTGGTTGGTTGGATGGCTAGTTTGTTGGTTGGTTGGTCAGTTGGTTGGTTGGTTGGTTGGTCAGTTGGTTGGTTGGTTGGTTGGTTGGTTGGTTGGTTGGTTGGTTGGTTGGTTGGTTTGTTGGTCAGTTGGTTGGTTGGTCAGTTGGTTGGTTGGTTAGTTGGTTGGTTCGTTGGTTCGTTAGTTGGTTCGTTGGTCGGTTTGGTAGTTTGTCGGTTCGTTGGTTGGTTGGTTAGTTGGTTGGTCAGTTTAGTTTGTCGGTTTGTCGGTTCGTTGGTTGGTTTGTTCGTTGGTCGGTTGGTTGGTTGGTTGGTTAATTGGTTGATTGGTCAGTTACTTTGTCGGTTGGTTGGTTGGTTGGTTGGTTGGTTGGTTGGTTGGTTGGCTCGTTTGTTGGTTGGTTGGTTGGTTGGTTGGTTGGTTGGTTGGTTGGTTGGTTGGTTGGTTGGTTGGTTCGTTCGTCTGTTAGTTTGTCGGTTTGTTGGTTGGTTGGTTGGTTGGTTGGTTGGTTGGTTGGTTTATTACTTGTTGGTTTGTTGGTTGGTTGGCTTGTTGGTTGATCAGTTAGTTAGTCAATTGATTGTTTGTTTGCTTGGTGGATTCATTGGTCAGTAAGTTGATTGGTCGGTTGGTATATTAGTTTGTTTGCTTTTTATTTTGTTTAAGAGCACGTGAAGCCGTCGTTGGATCATTTTATGGGGAAATATATATGTTTTGTATATGATTTTTTTTTTTAAGATTAATTTGTTTCGCAATCGTATATTTTCTAAACAAACATTCTGTAAAAGCTTGTTTCAATCTAACTCATAGAAGGTGTTTTAACAGGTACTTCTACTCCGGCTCCGAGTGGATCTACAATTAAAAAGATAAAGCTATTGTTAGTTCAAAACTGGGACACTCATTCCGTCCAATTTTACCACTGTCTGATTATCCCATCTCTATGTTAATGGGTGACGTCATCAAAATAATGACGTCATCAAAATAATGACGTCATCGATCATTGAACTATTAACCCATTTATCAGATTTTTAAAAGTCAACAAATATTTCAGAGTAATTTTGAACCATTATTCATTAAGTTATTTAGCAATTAGTATTATTTTATTATAAAAATACTAAGATCATAAAACTATTAAACAATTTAAAAACTAAAATAAAGTATTTAAAAATATTTTACAATATAAACTGTTTAAAAGTTATTTTAAAACCCAAAAACACATTTCAATTATAAAAAATAGTAAATAAACTATTTTAAAAATATTTTCGAACCCTTCCTCCAAAAAAGGTATATTTGATTAGTTGCAATAAAAGAAAAAAATTCAAATGATAAAAAAGGTTGATTTTTTTTGTGAAATGGTGAAAACAAATTATTAATTGCCCAAAAAACAACCGTCTTACCTAAAATATAATGGGTAACAATTTTCTTGTCAATTTCCAATTTAACAGCCGGAAGCCGTCATCAAGTATACTGTTTCTCTTTTCGTCACCTTTTATACTTACCCATATCATTGAGTATGTGCATGCAAAGGTCGTTTCACTTATATTTCTGCCTCCACACAGATAGCTGTTTACCATTCCGCGATACGTTCTACAGTAGCGTTTATTCAATGTGTACAGTATAACCATAACCGGACGAATGTCTAGTCAGGGTTTGCTAAAGTCGCTAGAGCGATAGTTAGATCATTCTACCGCTCCATAAGGTATCTCACTCCTGACGCAATCCTTTACCTATATAAGAATCAAATACATCCTAAGATGGAATACTGTTGCCAAATCTGGGGAGGTGCCGCTAAGAGCATCCTTCCCTATCTTGATAGAATACAAAACAGACTTCGAAATCTAATGGGGAGTGTCCTGTTCTATTTCCTACAGTCTCTTTCTCACAGAAGAGAGGTTGTTAGTCTTTCTCTACTCTATCGTTATTTTAATGGTAGGTGGTCGACTAAGCTATAATCTATAGTTTCCCCTTGTAAAACATTTACAACAAAACTCGTCTAGCTACAACCACTGTAAATAATTTTTCTTTTCTTCCTATGTGTACCTAAAACTAAACATAACTTCCATGAACAAAGTTTCTTTCCAAGAACTATCCGTCTGTGGAACACAATACTATGGGGCTGCTTCCCAGATGACTATAGCATGGTCGTTTTCAAGTCCAATGATAACAAATTCTTGTTGAACTGTCCTCTTAAATAATCCAATTCGAACCAGTCTCAACCATCATTACCAATCATCACGATGTTGGCTCACCGCCACTTGATAAAATAATCAACCCTTATCCTCGAATGGGCTATGGGCCTTGATAAGCGGTAACTCGTTAGTCCATAAAAAAAGTAGGTAAAGATCATGTGCGCGTACTGCGCATGGTTAACGCGGCTTTTGGAGGGAAACACTCATTTTTCCATCAGTGGTAAGGTTCTTTTATAAAACGATTCGACTCGTAACATATATTCGAGGGAGGGTTGCATGATCTAGTGTCGGCACTTCCTCTACCAATGTCTCGTCAACCATTATACCCAAAATGAAAAACTACTCGTTCCTACATTGATCGACTTATCATAAATAAAATAATATTTGACATTTTCCCGTTACGCAATTGATTAGAATTGGTTCAAAAAATAACTCTTCTGTCTACTTTCTGCTCTATTTATATTCACTGTCAATCAGATCGAACGCAATGCGACCTAAAATATGTTCAATCGTTAGTTTTATTTTCGGTACTGAAATCTATTTTGAAGGAAGAAAAAGAAAGTCTGTTTTTTTTTTTAGTTGACTGTAAATTTAAGGTAGCTCGTCTTGTAACAAATGAAAGACACATTTCGTTTTTTATTTCGTGGTACAGGGTGACACCCACACCCACTACAAAGATGCCACCCATAGAATCGTTAATAAAATTTACAAACCTGTCTGCAATCCAACCACGGGTACTTCTGCAGTTTACGGACCGTGCTAATTTTTAGATAGGATTTTCAAGTTCAATTCTTCAATTTTTACAGTATCTTTTGTTTATTAAATTGTTATGTGAAAGTACAGAATAATTAATAAAGCCATCGCACCATTCCCATGTTAAGTTCGATTGTTTTGTTTTACGGCATACCAACCCTTTTCAGGTTATTTAATACCGAATCCGGTCATTTTGGTAAAAGTTTTTATGCTTCAAGTTCTTTATATCTTCAAATATTTATTCATGGTGTTTGGTTTGATTGTTTTATTTTACGACATATCAACCCTTTTCGGGTATTTAATGCCGAATCAGGTCATTTTGGTAAAAGTTTTTTATGTTTCAAGTACTTTATATCTTCAAATATTTATTCATAGTGTTTGGTTTAGTTGTTTTCTAGAGGAAAAATGTTTTTGTATTTAGCTTTGCAGAACGTGATTGAGTTTTTCAAAGCGAAAGGAAAAAACAATAACATCAATGTTTTAGTGCATTTTAAATCAGGAAGCCGGTATTTCAGACAGCCTGATCTGGTAGCACCAGATCCCATGTTAATAATGGGTTTCTAAATAATAACGTTATTATTCCAGCACGGTCCGTAAACTGCAGAAGTACCCAACCACGAAATACATATTGGTTATATTACAATAAAAAAAATCATGTAATTAAAAAACAATAACAAAGTATAGTTAATTAATAAAGTATATTTTTGCACAGCAATATGCAAATTAGTTGACTTTACTACTGATGCCACATACTGCATAGGCAGTATATAAACACAGATAAAGTACTGTTATTGTGTAAAGTGGAAGTGCTTTCTCGGCCTTTTGGCTAAGATCAGAGTGTAGTATCTGTTCTCAGATAAAACATTCTAAGCATCCCGCTTACCTAGCCTTGCGGCTAGGTTGAAAGCGTTTTTCTTTGACCAAGCCCCCTTTTGGGGCTTTTGTCACCTTTTTGTCCCCTCTTGGGACTTTTTCTTTTCTTCTTTTCCCTGACTGTTGGGCTGACTTAAGCAGCTGGCAGGTTTCGGGGAGACTGACGAACCCGTAAAACGGTGAAGGTCTCTTCGTCTCCGAATCGGCGGGTCTAGTCCGACAGTCAGGTTCGTTCGCCCCTCTTGGGCCATTAATTATTTTTACTTTGTTTTCTTTTTCAGCGTCCTCTTGAGTGGCACACTTAAGCAGCTGGCAGGTTCGGGGAGACTTACGTACCGGTTTCGGTGACGGTCTCCTCGATTCCGAATCGGCGGGTGTTGCCCCTCATTAGGACCAGTTTTTTCGATGGAAGCCAGCCAGGCTTCAAAAGCTCGAGTTGCCACGGAGGTGAGCAACGACCAGGGTGTGACCGCCGAGGGCACCCTTTTAGACCTGGTCAGTCGTACTCCTGAGTGCGATCTGATGATGGTGCCCGTGAAGGGGGGTTGCACACCCGAGTGCACCCCAGTTGAGATGGAGGGGGGTTGCACACCCGAGTGCACCCCAGTTGAGATGGAGGGGGGTTGCACACCCGAGTGTACCCCAGTCGTGTTGGAGGGGGGCTGCACACCCGAGTGCGCCCCAGTCGTAATGGAGGGGGGCTGCACACCCGAGTGCACCCCAGTCGTAATGGAGGGGGGCTGCACACCCGAGTGCGCCCCAGTCGTAATGGAGGGGGGTTGCACACCCGAGTGCACCCCGGTCGTAATGGAGGGGGACTGCACACCCGAGTGCGCCCCGGTCGTGATGGAGGGAGGCTGCACACCCGAGTGCGCCCCAGGAGGTGTTGCCACGCAGGGCACCTCATTGCCTGTGTCGGGGAGTGTCGCACCGAGCGGCACTCCAGTAGCGTCGGTTATGGGGGGTGTCGCACCGAGCGGCACTCCAGCTCAGGTTCAGGGGGGTTGCACACCCGAGTGCGCCCCAGTTGTGATGGGGGAGGTCGCACCGAGCGGCACTCCAATGCAGGTTTCGTTAGAGGGAGACACGTCCCAGTACGTCCCAGGTCCGTATACCGCATCAGGGGTTGTCGGGTCCGATGACGACCCAGGGCTAAGGTTCGGAGATTTTCCCTCCAATATACAAATACCCATGCTTTCGCAAGCCGAATTTAGGGCGTACTACGATGTTCCCTTTTTCCCGGAAAAAAAGACCTCCAAATTGCATAAAAGTCAATCTCTCGACTTAATTGTAGCCCAGAGGAATTATTCACCAAAATTATTTCTTGGGTGCTCCTCGGGGGATTCGTCATCCGACGGCTCAGAAACCGACGATCAGCAACAAACTAGACAAAAGAAGACAAAAACGCCAACAGAGGTTTGGCCAGTTCTAAGGGGTACGTCCAAATCTCACACCCCACCAAGACAGAAACTCACAGCAAAAAAATCATTACCTGGAAACGCAGCAGGATGGGGACCCCAGACCCAGAAGTCTCCAGACGAGTATCGTGAGCTCTTCAGGGGAAAATATGAGAAACTCACAGACGGGAGTACACTAAAACTCGTCCCCGGTACCCTGGAGAATCTTAGGAAAAGAATTGTCTCACTGGTAACCACAGACAAAAACGGGCTAACTGGGCTCCTCAAAGAAAAAATCTTTGAAATGTTGGGGGAGCTGAAGATCCCGACAACTTACGTTTTGCGCCAATCTTACGCAATGTGGGATATCCTGCTTCCTACCCAACAAGACGCCGAGAAGATAGCAAGGGAAGATATCCTATGGAGGGGGCTGAAGATCAAGCCTGAGTACCTTAGTAAAAGACGGACGACCGTCAAGATTATCGGCGTCCCATGCTGCGTCAGCGCCGACCACTTAGGAGCAGTTATGTCGCAGTATGGTGACGTCGAAGCGGTTTTTCCGGTCCGTGGTCCCCGTAACATACTAACCGGGGAGTATGTACTTAAAGTTAGAGTAGATTACACTAACTTTCACAAAATTCCAGCACAGCTAAAGTGCGAAAAATGGACAATGTCAATTATTGTGGAAGGGAGGAGGCCACATTGTTGGCACTGCCAGACGCCGGGGCATATGGCAAAAGAGTGCCCGAAGAGAAAGCCCGTAAAGTCCCCGACGCCGGTGCCGGCAAAAACATCAAAACCGGCGGTGGTGCCAGAAAAAATGTCAACCAAACCAGCTGCAAAAATCCCAACTAAAGCAGTGACTCCAGCAGTGACTCCAGCAGTGACTCCAGCAGTGACTCCAGCAGTGACTCCTCCAGTGGCTCCAGCAGTGACTCCAGCAGTGACTCCAGCAGTGACTCCTACAGTAACAGAAGCAGTAACAGAAGCAGAAACTCCAGCAGTAACGGAAGGAGTAGATCCCTCAGAGGAGAAAACAGAAGAGGAACAAGGTTGGAGCAAGGTGGTCTCCAAGAAAGGAAAAAAGCAGGAGGCCCCAGTAAAAACACCGGCTCAAAAAAGGAAGTGCCCGGCTCAATCTTCAGAATCTGAAGAGGGAGGTGGAACCGATGAGGAGAAAATGGCTGTGGAGGGTGAAGAGGAGCCAAAGTCTATCAAAGAGACACAGACACATAAGAAGAAAAAAGAAAACGGTGAGGTGGAAGGAAAAAGGAAGGAAAAAGATCACTCTCAACCCGAAACGCCCCAAACCCCAATACCCCCAGTTGAGAAGAATAACTCTCCCCCTCTTAACACCCCCGAGGAGAATTCGGCTTCTGCTGACAAGAAGTTCGAACCCAAAGAACCAGACAAATCTGGCCATAAAGAAAACAAAAATGCACCGGTGAGACAGGAAAGATCAAAAAAGTTCCCGTTCTTACCGGGACTTAGAATCTGTGAGGCGAATGCCTCGCTGGTCCAATCCGACCTGAACATTAGGCAGCGAAAGTATCTCAAACAATTAGAGGCTTTCACGCATGTGAACGGGAAGAAAGTACAAGATCCCCGTAACTTCGAGAAAGCCCCGCTGATAACCACCTTCGTCCGACAAGACAAGGGTAGCAGGGCAAGAGCCCTCTGGAAAATGTTGGAAGCAGCAAAGGACGCCATACCGGGTGTAAAATTAATAGAGGAGGAGCACCCATCATCAAGTAAATTAGCGTCAAAATGTCAGGGGAGGGTCCCCATTTATGTTCATCCCTCATTTTTTCGGGCTTTAAAGCTAACCTTTCCCCTGGACGTGGGAGGTCTGGCTCGAGACGGACGGATTTCGTCCGAACTGCTGACCGGCAGTCTTGGTCAGGCCTTCGGCGTCCTCACTCCCGAGGACTTTAGGCCCGTTTGCGACATCTAAATCAAGGATAATGGCTTTAAACTTGGCTACATTGAACGTGAGGGGCATGAGATCCCGAAGCAAGGCTGTTCGCGTGCTGAGGGATCTCGTGGCGCTTAAGGTAGATATTGCTGCGATCGAGGAGACCCACTTCTGTTCGTACGGGGATTGTGATGTGCTGACTGATGACTTTGAGTTGTTTTCAGCATATGGCAATGTTCGTAGTTGTGGTGTCTCTTTGCTAGTGAGACGCACTCTGTCCGCGACAGTGCGCGTTGTTCATACGGATGCGGAAGGACGGTTGGTCGTAGTCGATGTTGCCGTTGACAGCAGCAAGTTTCGGATCGTTGCGGTTTATGCGCCTAACGCTGTTGGTGAGAGGGTTTCCTTTTTTCGACGGTTGGAGACGTTTCTCGGGGGTCCGGAGCGTGTAGTATTAATGGGGGATTGGAATGCCGTCCTTGACCCCAAGATAGATAAGGTCGGGGGTAATAGAGGGTCGGATAGGTGTGATAGCAGTCTGTCTGACCTGATCGCCTCATGCGATCTTGTCGACAGATTTCGCGTTGATCACCCAGGGCGGGAGATGTGGACGTGGCATACTAGCGCGGCCTTCTGTTCGAGTACTTACTTGGACAGAATGTTAGTTAGAAGAGGCGACATAGATTTCTTATCTTGTCCCACGTTCACTTGGTTAGGTCACTCGGACCATAAATTGGTTATG
This sequence comes from Sepiola atlantica, assembly GCA_963556195.1. Lineage (NCBI taxonomy): Eukaryota > Metazoa > Mollusca > Cephalopoda > Sepiida > Sepiolidae > Sepiola > Sepiola atlantica. Next base: position 19,771 of record CAUVYP010000356.1, read on the forward strand.
GCCCGTTTGAGTTTAAGCGATAGGCCTAGGTTAGCTGGGTACTGGAAGTTGAATACCTCCTTACTGGAGATACCCGACTTCCGGAACAAGCTAACGTTACTACTTCAGCGGGCTTTAGTGGGGGCGGTTATCGGGAGTAGTTGGTGGGTGAAAACTAAGGTTTATGTTAGACGTTTTTGTGTCCGCTATAGCCAGCGCCTCGCTCAAGATAGGGCTAGGACACAGAAGCGTGTAGATGATAAGATGACCCGGGAGGTGGCTGGGGGGGATCCCCTAGAGATAGCCTTAATTAAGGGGGACCTCAATCGCTTGGCTAGCGAGCGATATGAAGGTCAAGTAGTTCGAGCTAGGTTAAAGAAAGTCTCTAACGAAGCTGTGAACGTTGACGCTGTTGAGCGTAAGGCTGCTTTACGTCGTGGCTCGGATGGGTACATTCGGAAGGTAAATAACCTGGAAGGACATACCCTGGTATCTACTCGTGAGATTTGCGAGGGGTTCCGCGAGCATTTGGAGGATCGCTTCATCCAACTACCCAGACTCCGCGGCCAGGAGTTTGACAGCTATTTGGCTGACTCGCCCCGCCTAGAGGCGGCCCGAGCAGCTAGCTGTGATGGGGATGTTACAGAGGGTGAGATCATTACTGCGTTGAAGCAGGTCGGCTACAACAAATCTCCAGGACTCGATGGTCTGCCATACGAAGTTTACTTGAGGCTGTCGCCCATGTTTGTTCCTCTTCTGAAGGATGTGTTTAACCACTGGTTTGCTCAGGGCTCGATCCCTGGGCAGGTTACCAAAGGAGTGGTCACATTGTTGAAGAAGGGGGGCCAACCTGGTGAGGGGAATTTAGATGATTACAGGCCCATAACTCTGCTAAACACAGAGTTAAAGATTTTGGCCCGTGTTCTTGCGAATCGTTTGCAGGTTGTTATCGCTGACTTGATCGAACCTGAGCAGAACTATGCTGTGAAGGGGAGGTCAATTCAAAACAATTTGCATCTGGTTCGCACGATCCTAGAGGGTATAGAAGACGACACTGAAGCCGCGCTGATCAATTTAGATCAGTCCAAGGCTTTCGATAGGGTCGACCATGGTTTCTTGGAATCTGTTCTAGAGGCTGCCGGTTTTAATCCGGACTTCCGCAAGTGGATCTCCATTCTGTATCGTCTGCCGACGGTAGCGGTGCAGGTAAACGGTAGGCTTTCGGAGTCGTTCGTGGTTTCTCGTTCGGTACGTCAGGGTTGTCCGCTGTCGCCCCTGCTTTATGTCCTGGCGTTGTAGCCCTTCCTTCGCAAATTAAGGGACGGGGCGGCTACACCAGTCCTACGCGGAATCGCTATCCCTCCTCACTATGCGCGAGCCAGGGTTTCCGCGTATGCCGATGATGTCACCGTTTTTGTGTCCAGCCGTGAAGACATAGAAGCGGTGATTAAGGCGCTCGCTCGTTACGAAGATGTTACAGGGGCCATTGTCAACCGCAGCAAGTCCAACGGCCTGCGGTTGGCTGCCTGGAGCGGAGAGACCGCACTTCCAGGTGACTTCAGCTGGACCGATGGCCCGGTTCGGATCCTTGGCGTTTGGTTCGGACCGGGTCTCCAGCTGGAGAAGAATTGGTCGGAAGTACAGGCAAAGGTCGAATCGTCTGTGAGGGCTTGGACTCGAAGGAAACTTTCCTTGAAGGGGAGAGCGGAGGCGTGCGCCACTTACGTCTTTCCTCTCATCCTTTACCGACTGTCTGTACTCCCGCTGCCTGCGGACCGCCTTCTTGCTTTCACGCGCTTGCTCTTTTCACTTCTGTGGAAGGGGCGGAAAGCATACGTCCGCAGACAGGTCTGTACGCAACGTCCGTGTGATGGAGGCTTGGGGATGCCTGACTTGGCAAGTCATAGACATGCTGAGAGACTGGCTTTCCTGAGTCGTACTTTGACGGAAGACGCTCCGTGGGTCCCTGCGGTTGAGGACGCCTTTCCCAACCTCATACCCGACCACTCGGTCGAAGGTCGACGTAGGCCGAGAGGAGAGTCGCTGTTCGTCACCGAATGCCGAGCTGCGCTTAAGGCGTTGCCGGGGTCCAGTGACCTTGCCCGGTCTAGGAAGAGACTGTATCGGGATCTAGTGGAGGGGTCCGCTTCGGATCCGCTTGGGAGGCGGCTTGGATTGTCGACGGAGGAGGCTCGCTCCCAGTGGAGTTGGGCGCCAGGCCAGAGTTATCTCAACAATTCTGAGTACTCTCTGACCTGGCGACTTGTTCGGAACGCACTGCCCCTCTATGGCAGATTACGCAGGGATGGCATAAGGGACGTCCCCTTGTGCCCGCGCTGTGAGGACAATGAGGAAGAAACGGCCGAGCACGCCTTCTTCACTTGCAGAAAATTACGTCTTCTCTGGGAGTATGTCAGAGAGGTAACGGCTCGCATCGATGCCGAGCAGCCGATGGTCCTGGATGTAGCATTCGTCATCAACAACGTAGCGCCGCCGTGGTCTAGAGAGAAGCGAATGGTGTTTCTTGTGATCCTGGCCGTAGCTAGGTTAGTGACGTGGGTTACACGTCTAGATGAGGTTCATGGGGTTGGGTCTGTTTCGGATCGTGATCTGGTTGTTTACTTTAAGCATCAGCTTAAAGTGAAAATCAGATGCGATTGGAAACGACTACATCGCATGGAGTTCAATAGAAGATGGGTGCGCAACACTAGTTTGTGCATCCGACGAGGAGCCAAGTTTGAATACGTTTTTCCTCCTTAGCATGGAGCAGGCGGTACTGGGTCCTACGGAACCCAGCCCAATGTAAAATTCAAAGTGTTAGCCTAGTTGAATCTTAGCTAGTAGGAATAAGTGATGTCCTGTCCTGATTTTGTTTTTGCCGGCACTAGAGAGCTTCCAAAGATGCCCACTCCACATATTTATTTTGTCCCCGGCTGATGAAACCCTTGGCAATATTATCTTGGAAGACGCCATCCATTCCCGTACCCAGATCCCGATTATTTATTTTCAGAACACCCCACTTAATTCCCACTCCCATTTAGGGGTCGACCTGCTTGTTTTCGGCCTCGAGCCGGAAAACAGTGGGCGGTCCAGACTTAGCAAGAGGGTAGGGAGGGTCCTACTAACCACCCCTTATCATTTTATTTGGTTCTTTATTTTTCTTTCTTTTCGGGTGTTTTTAATGTGTCATCCCACTCCCACGTTATTTCATGTTATTCATGTTTCATTTTGGGGATATTTTAAGTAGGGTTAAGCCATAGAGTGACTGTGAATTTTTTAGTGCAAATGTCTAGCTTAGGGTAGATTAGGTTTTTTCATTGTGCTTTTTTGTTTTTTGAAAAAAATAAAAAATGTCATTGTCTTTGTTTTTGCTAATGTGAAATAAAAAATGTTTTAAAATGTGTTATAAAAGTCACAATGACCCCCGACCCCCCTTTTCCCCCTTACACAGCGGGCTTTTATGCCTAAGGGTTAATACATCTGGCAGATGTAATTTTAACTCTAGGAGTTAATGTTTTGCGAGATGTATTTCTCTAAATACATTCTCGGCCTTTTGGCTAAGAGCAAAGTGTAGTATCTGTTCCGATGGATACTGCACCCTATAGACCGGTGTCGTCTTGGCCTTCGGGTCTTGATTCCGTCGGTTTGTAGGTTTGTCCTGTGCAGTTCTAGGAGGTCCACCCTCCCAGGCTTTGCCTCCTCTCTTTGGGGAGGAGTAAGTTTATTGCTTACTGCCTGAGGCGATCCTACCGGAGAATGCCGACGGGGCTTCCGAGGTATTTTTTTGTAGGCCAGAGTGCTCAAATTCTCGGGCGCTAGCTTTTCAAATCCCACTTTCCCGACCTTGTGTCACATCTTACCGCTGTGGGAGGGAGATAAATAACTTGTGTGAAGTTTAATTAACTTGAAATAAGGCGTTTTGGCCTCACCGTTAGTGCGAGAAATGGGTTCAACTTTCGCGTTTATTTATTTAGGAAAAACTGGGGTGTATGGAAGAGGTGATCTCCAGGAATTTCTGGAACTTTTTTATCTCACGTATCGGTGTTGTTTACGTTCGCTGATTAAAACAAATAACTTTCTTTCAAATTAGTTGTACATAATCTTTTTTACTTTCATTTTAGTTTCGCTTTTTACTCTTTAATTATTCTGGGATTTTTTTTACCGAATTGTTTTTTTTTTAACAGGATATTGAAAGTTAAATGCATTTCAATTTGATTTAATGCAAACGTTGTTTTTATTGTCTTCCAGTGCCGAGGGGTCAGGAATTACGCAAGGCAAGGTGTCCAAGAAAAGGCGATGAAGATTCGGTTTTTACCTCTCCTTTCAAACATGAAGTGCTTGCCTCTGTTTCTGACTATTCTCGTCTTCTCGGGTAAGTCAGAATTACTTATATCCATTCCGAACTACGACGCTTGTCAAGTGGTCACGATAAAAATGTAGCTCCATTATTGTCGGCAATTACTGCCACTACTGGGAGCGCAGGACCAAGGTCCGGGCTGAGAGAAGTCGGTGGCAGGGAGTGATGAATACATAAAAAAAACAACATATTTTGGTTTTTCCTTTTTAATTTGCCATCACGTCGGATTACCCTCATCCTTCCTTTCTCATATATATATATATATATATATATATATATATATATATATATATATAGTAAACTATCTCCATTATTGTCGGCAATTACTGCCACTACTGGGAGCGCAGGACCAAGGTCCGGGCTGAGAGAAGTCGGTGGTAGGGAGTGATGAATACATAAAAAAAAACATATTTTGGTTTTTCCTTTTTAATTTCCCATCACGTCGGATTACCCTCATCCTTCCTTTCTCATATATATATATATATATATATATATATATATATATATATAGTAAACTATAAAAATATATTTATGGCAATTAAACTACACAGAGGCTCCCGCGTTTCATCCCCGCTTCTTGTATATTACAGGGTGACCCAAAAAAAACGGGCCCCAAATCTAACTAGGTCCCGTTTCTTAGTGTTTCGTCCTAATGAAATGAATTTTGGGGCATAACTAGTTTATTATATTCACAACATCATATCAAAACACTAGGGTATTTGGCCTTTTTTTAACCGTTCTACAGCATGTGTTCTAGATGGACTCCTTTTAGCTCCGTGCATTTCTTGAGGCGCAGAACGAAGTTGTCCATGACGTTCTTACAGACTGAATTGGAAATGGCTCTCATCTCCTCCCTAATGGCTTCCTTGAGTTCCGTGATGGTTCTGGGTTTTC
>CAUVYP010000356.1:30000-102500 GCA_963556195.1 Sepiola atlantica
CGAAGAGAACGTTAACAAACGATAAGTCGCCATTTTCTTTCCAAATTAGTACATAATAAGATTGAAATGCCTGAGGAAATATTGCCCAGTTGGCTCTTAAAGAATGAATAATCTTTTTTTTAATTTTAGATATCATTTACCCAGAGCAACGTCGATCAAGAATATACCAACATCGTGGGTGTTTGTTTTGAAGTTGTTTTTTTTACTTTTAGCTTAGCATACACATACACATACACATACGCACACAGACAACTGCCCTTTATATAATTGATTTTAGTTGCAGTACCCGTCAACGCCGGGTTTCTCAAACATTTCTCTTCTGCATGTCAGTTTAAATGAAAAAGTTTTTGTTTTTTTTACTTTAAATCGCAATAAAATAATTTTGAAAAGGTTAATTATTAGATTAACGCCCTCCGTTGAATACCCCTGCCCCCACCCTAAAAATGGGATTCTACTTATTTTAAGCGATGGCGTGAGAACACCCTGAAAAATTAGTGGAAAGAAGAAAGAAAAAAAACAATTATCTTAAAAATTTTAACCGACTTATTATGTTTATAAAATTGGCGTAAGGATCTCTCTACATAGATCTAAATAGTTCGATCGTTTAAAATTTAAAAAAAGAAACATTAACAAAAACATAAATATATATTTTTTTAATTATTCAAGTAAAAAATATATTATCAAATATTTTTTATCTATTTTAAACTACAAAAAAGGATTGATTTGTTTTCTTCAACATAAAAGTAGTTGTTCGGTCGACTAAAAGGAAACGTTCAAAATGTCGGAACATTTGTTTCTAATGTTATTTTACGTACTTTTAATTTTGAATAATTAATTTTAATAAAGTTTCACGAACTTGTGACATCGATAAGGACATCGGGTCGAAGGTGCTGATTCCAAATCTGCGGTTAGTTTGATTCTCAGGTAACCGTTTAACTGTTTTCGAGCTTAAACTTATCCTTATATATATATATATATATATATATATATATATATATATATATATATATATATATATATATGTGTGTGTGTGTGTGTGTGTTGAGGGACACGCATACACGTGCGTGCTTACATCGTCACCTGAGATTAAAAAGGTCCTATCCGAAATTTTCGTTTATTTTGAGTGATGACCCACAGCATGTTCTACATGCAATTCTCTATATCAGGCATTCTCAAAGTGTGTGGTACCCCACTACAGGTCTGATACTAGGACCCAATGAAGAAGTAAGAGCATTGAGAAAGGGGGAACCGTAGAGGGCATTATAATTTTTAACGTTTTACAAAATTTGGAATATTAGTATATGGAATAATGGATAAGTACAGTAACAGACTAGTCAAAATAAGGAAAAACACCTCACTAAAGCAGAACCAAGATATTTCGGTCGATTCGCACGACCTTAATCATTGAGAGTAAGTATAGATATAAATCTATGTGACAAAATATATTCAATTAACCTTAAAAGAATTTCGAAAATTACTTGTTTCATTCTGCAGAAGGCCAAGGGAGCACTGTGGTCGGATACAAGGTATACGGTCCCGTCGGAATTCCCCAACAGGAGCGACTCAGACGATCGAAAATAAACCCTTGAATGAGCTGGACCGTATCTCATTTCGACAAAGATGGTTCAAGTTAGTCCCTAGGTTGCTAGAATAATGTCAGAGCGAACCTCTATGTTTTACAAAATCTAAAATTGATAAACGGTGTCACTCAAAACCTGTTCACGTTATATTTAAATTTTTGTATGTTGGTACAGTCAGAGAAACATGGCACAGGGCAGGGGAGGAATTCCGACGCCTACTAGTCCGGTTTCTTGGGACTTCTAAAGTGAAAGGGTGTGATTTTGCTAATTGTCCAGTCAGTCGGGGGTGTTTACGTTTAGGGGGGCACCAGTGCAGCAAGTTCGTCGGAGCACATGTCATGGAAGTACTTTTAAAGCAAGCACAGATTTTCCTTCTAAGATTACAGTTATAAGACTTCTTCACGACTTTTCGACTTAGGAAAAACAGGGATCGAGGGTTGATGCTAAAAGGGGAGAAGCTGTGTTTTAGAGATTTTAAAGTAACAAGCCACGATTTCCCTATTGCACCACGTGATCCAAATCAGAAGAGAGAATTAGCAAGATTTTGATCACCAATGCTATTCGAGGTGCTGCCGTAGTCTTGGTTGAGTGGTCTTAATGTCAAGTTGTTAAATATCTAGGCTGGGTGTACCGAAAATGTAATTTCGCAGGAGTAGACGCACTTGATACGGAGACGCAGATGACCGACAAAATCAACAACATAACATGATTTATAGTCGTAAATAAAACAATCGTTGGTTGACGTCAAGCCACCTGGTCGGGAAATACAAAAATGTAAGATTATCAGAAATTAAATAATTGTTGATTGAAACCAGTTGCAAAATTAGCAGTAGAATGAAAATACCCCGTCGCCGAAGTTCCACAGTGACCATTTGCAGGTGGAGGTGGGATTGTCACAAATTGTTATATAATATCAACCTGAAATTGATATCGTCAATCGATTGGCTATTTGTGCCCGAGAAAAGCCGCCCATCGTTTTACTTTACTCACTTACCTACATTCCTTCACCGCCACCGACAATAAGAATATATAATTCTGTTTTTTTTTATATATCGGTGTATCGTCATTCTTTTATGGACAGCAGAACTAAACACGGTTTCACACGCTCATTTAGGATCGCATTGCCTACTCAATAGACGATCACCAAAATGCCCCAGCTTATCATTGAACGGGTGACGTTTGTTGGAAGTCGCCCTATATATGTATTTGTCCTATTTCTAATCTCAAGAAGTTTGTCTTCGGAGAAGGCGCTGGCGTAAGGTTAGAGGGTGTTTATAAAGTTATTCTGTCTCTTTGGAAAAAAAATTATAGGGAGACAGACATAAACATAGGCTGAAGAGTGTCCGGCATATGAGATCTTTGTTTGGATTTGAAATCGACGGTACCGATGTTGTTCTGATCTTCTGTAATGCATATATATATATATATATATATATATATATATATATATATATAATTATCATTATTATTATTATTATTATTATTATTATTATTATTATTATTTCATGTATCCATCGAAAATGCTATAAGGTGATATAATTTTTTTATGTATCAATTTTCAGTATTTACTTCAACAGTGCTTGATACGTGAGTAGAGCTAGGTAGTAAGTTATGAAAATATATTTATGGCAATTAAGCTACAGAGAGGAAATCATCAGGGGACGAAACGCAGAAGCATCTGTGTAGCTTAATTGCCATAAATATATTTTCATAACTTACTATATATATATATATATATATATATATATGATAATTTATTTTATTATGACTACAAAATTGAAAAAGAAGAAGGAAATATTAAGAGGTACACGAGACATAGAAAAGAAATAGAAAGAGAGAAAGAGGACGCAGACGTGATTTGGTGAAGGTTGGTCGAAATATGAAAGCGTTAACGCGTGTCACAAAGGAAACTCTGTCTGGGTGTGGCTTTTGCGGAAGTGGGCAAGTGACAGATTATCAAATTTGGTAATATGTCTATGAAGGGGGAGGGAGAGAGTGACCCTATATGGAGATCGGGCGGATGAGTAGGGGGAGGGATAAAAATATTTAAGGTGCTAATAACAATAAAATTAAAAAGTTAAAGAATTGAAGATTAAGAATGTCTATATGCGGTTCAAAATAAATATAAAATTATGAATACAGTAAATATGTAATCGTAATTATACTAATAATATAAAAATATAAGAAATATATATACACATATACATATATACACACACATATATATATACACATACATATATATATACACACACATACATACATATGGACATACACACATACACACATACACAAATACATATACATATATACATATATATATATACATACATATATGCACATATATCATTATACATACATACAGACATACACATACAAACACATACATACACACACATATACATATACATATAGATACATACACACATTTTTATTGAGCACTCTCGTAAACCCGGTTCAACTCCCTTGGATTTATACCCGATGGATCTATACCATACTCGGATTATATACACATATACATATATACACACACACATATATATATACACATACATATATATATACACACACATACATACATATGGACATACACACATACACACATACACAAATACATATACATATATACATATATATATATACATACATATATGCACATATATCATTATACATACATACAGACATACACATACAAACACATACATACATACACACACATATACATATACATATAGATACATACACACATTTTTATTGAGCACTCTCGTAAACCCGGTTCAACTCCCTTGGATTTATACCCGATGGATCTATACCATACTCGGATTATATATATATATATATATATATATATATATATATATATATATATATATATATATATATATATATATATATATATTATCGCTTTAAATCCAAGACAAAAAAAAACAAAATAAAGATATTGTTAGTCCAATATGAAGCGAAAGTAAACATCACAATGGATTCTATTATTGTCACATCCGCATTTAATGATTTCGGCGTCGTACAGGCCTTCAGGCATATATCAAAAGTGACGTATGCTTAATTCGATTATAGGAGGCTACACTCCCAGGCATTTTTGAGGAAGGATTGTTTTATTGCCAATTTCCTGAGGCGCCGCTACCAGAGAAAGTCGACGGGTTCGATCACGATAAATCTTGCACCCATCTAAAGTGCCTCTTCTTTTTGGTGAGGGGGAACTCGATTCTCCACGATAAACTTACATTAGGAGGCAGTAAATATACTCTTCATTTCTGCTTCCTGTCCCAACCAGCATCATTGTATTCAGTATCTGCTGGTAAACATCTCACATCTGCCAGTATCCTACATCTCAATCAACTATTCGTCCATGCATAGAGCATTGTGTCCACATCTGGGCTGGTGCACCAACCATTAGCCTCTTCCTCTTAAACAGGGTCCAAAGGAGAACCTTCAATTTAATAGATCCAACACTATCTACCAAGCTCCAGCAGCTGTCCCATCGCCGAAATGTTGCAACCCTGTGCTTGTTTTACAAGTATTTCGATGAAATATGCTCTGACGAACTTGCTGCACCGGTGACCCCTTGACGTAAATACTATCGACCGACCCAGCAATCAGCAAAATCCCGCCCCTTCAGTGTAGAGGTTCATAAATGCCGGAAGGCTTACTACTCTAATAGCTTCTTTCCTCGTACTGCTCGCTTTTGGAATTCCCTCCCTTCTCACTGCTTCCGTGACTGTACAGACGTGTAGAAATTTAAATGTAATATGAACAAGCATCTCACTGATCAGCTCCCCACTTGGGATTTACAGTAGACCCTTATGTCTTAGTGGCAATGTGACTTGTTTGGGATTGAATGAAAGTAAAAAAAATTCAAAAAGAAACAAAGAAAATAAAAGAAATAGAGAATCTTTGCGGCTTCGTTCTATTTTATCATTTGTCAGGGGGAGGCAATCAATATTCAACTGCTGAAGTGTTCGTGTTGCATACCTTAGTTTTTCTCCCCCGTCGCGTAGAGGGCTGGTCGTGTTGTCCAGTGAGTGGTCATCTAGTGGATGAATTCTTTCTTCTCTGCCGTCGTCTGTTGTCTGCAATAAAAGCCATGATGCACTCCGAAGACAAACTCCCTTTTTTAATTTAATTCTTTTTGTTGCAACATTGTTATTTCAACTGGGAGTCATTCACCACGCCGAGAGAGAGAGAGAGAGAGAGAGAGAGGAAGAGAGCAAATCCTACTTTATCGTAGTTAGTTCTTAATGTTTTCTTAACTATTAATAGAGAGGGGGGAGGATTCTCGCGCTTGTCTTCCCTGAAGGGAAATATTCCTTATCTTTACATTGTGAATCGCACGTCCTCTCAGTTCGCTTTCCGAATCAGACTGACTAAAAACTCGCTTCTCACGAGAACGAGTGACGTCACAGATCCCTTTGTTTCCCACGCAAGGCCCGCGAAGTCACAGAGCCTCTTGCAGGTGTAGACTGACCCTTGATCTGGGGTCTCGTCACCCGTAACTTTGTCACGTCTGCCAGCTCCGACTGTGAGAACAAGCCCTGTTCTGCACTCGACTGCCCCGCGTTAATTCGCGCAAGTCAAATCAACGATTCCCAACAGATACGTCCATTCCCATAGGGCCATTATCTAACATTCCGAGCGACAAGATATAGATATACTCTTCCCTTAGATTTAATGAAATCAGATTTTTTATGTATCCGTTTACAAGATGGCGGAAGAGCATCTGCTGTTCGTTTGTTTGTTTTTTTTAACGATTACATTCATGCAGATTAGTTTCAGATATCAGCCATCTTTAGAACGCTCGCAACATTATATCTGCAATGGATACAAAAAAAACTACGAAGTTTTGATTGATGATAATTGATGAAGAAAAATACGTCCACGATGTGTCATATTGTGAAACTTAGAAACCATTTTTTATCGATACCAATACAAACACAAAACTATTAGAAACAGCAATTATCTTCTTTTTTTCATCGTTTAGAATAACAGTCATCCAATAACTATTTTTTATTGCGTGATACGGTTTTAAATTAAAAAATATTCTTATGCACCAGTCAACGGTAAGGCAATGTAACACAAACATTCATGTACAAACTAGCAGGAAGACACGACGTTGCTCGGGATTGAATAAAGTACCTTATGTATAGTTGATCCCTCAACCTTCTCCCCTTTTCTTTTTTCTCAGTAGCCCCTTACGTCTACAGTGGCGGCCTGCCTTGTTTGGGGTGAACTATGTTTTTTAAAAAAAATGTTACAGTTGCGCCCAGCCCAGAACAATATATAACCTCTTTTATTCTTATTTTTTACATTTCTATAGTGGGCTTATACGAACAATTAATTACTAACTAAAATGGTGGAATACATCGCATAGAGAAAAAAATAAGAGTCCAATCAATAATATCAATATTATAGTTATCATTTACTCAGAAAGAATAGATAGTTACGACCGTTAAGAATGTTAAAAGGATAAAAAAATCAAGGATGTTTTTTTTGAAAAGCAATTCTAAAATTCTCTAGAAACATATGTAAATCCGTTGAGTTGTTTTGGATATAAATGAATTTAAGATGATATAATAAATATATTCCAATAAATACGCACACACACACACACACACACACACACACACACACACACACACATATATATATATATATATATATATTATTTCATGTATACACATATACTATTTTAAGGTTATATAATATATTATCTATAGATTTTTAGTTTCTACTTCAACGGTTCTCAATAAAAGAGTAGACCTTAGTGGTAAGGGTATGAAAATATATTCATGGCAAGTAAGCTACACAGAGGCGTCCACATTTTATCCCCCTTGGGAAATTGTCTGGCGAAGTGCACACATGTTTTGTTACTGATTGTTTTTCTATATCCACGCGGCGTTTAGTCTATCGAGCTCACCAATAAATTTCGTTGTTATTTCCTTACCACGGCTTTCATTAGCCGATGGCTGAGCTTCTGTCAAACAAAGATCGTTTGCTGGATATTTTTTCTTTTGTTTTGTTTGGGTATGGCTCACCCTCTTTTATGGATATGTCGAATTAGCAGGCGACCTTATTGCAATAATTTATTTTCTAATTCTTTTTTATTAATTTGTTTGTCATGTATAAGTAAAGTTTATTCTGTGTCTACAGTTGTTTGCTATTTCGCTTCTACAGTTTAGCAAGTTTGGAGGATATTTTAAATTTTAAATTTCTCATTCAAACATAATATACGTTTAATGTCTACATGTACTGATCCATCGTAATATTTTTCAATCAGTTATTGGCGAGCGTCTGCTATTTTTGAGTTCGCAGTGGTCGATGGTAATGTTTTGAATCGGCTTTTTCTTTTTTGTTATTGAATGTGCTTTTATGCTTCGTATACCTGGCTTTAAAATGAAGGGCGGCCACACTCGCATAGTACTTCTTTTTATTCGGGATTTCTTTAGCAAATATTGGGTCTTGGTAAACAATGCTGCTGCTGCTTCTGCTATTAGTAGTAGTAGTAGTAGTAGTAGTAGTAGTAGTAGTAGTAGTAGTAGTATTTACTAGCCGGTTTACCCGACGTTACGTGGGTTAGAGCGTTTGATAACATCATACGCAACATCAAATTAAGGAAAGTTTACTTTAACAGCAGCCTTGATGTTTTACGCAAAGTATATATTACCCACTGAGTTATTCAGATATATGTTAATATCCTTAACCTAACGCTAATAAATAGATTAATTTCAATGTGTGACATGTAAAAAAATGTGTCATTAACTCCTTTAAAGGGGAAGTTAGAGACGCAGAACTACTTCCATTATTTCCCCATACAAACTGTACATGTAAATACACTTATATTTAAGCTACACTCCCCATTATGCCTTCGTTTATAAGGACAGACATGCACACTGACAAAGAGGTTTTCTATATATATATATATATATATATATATATATATATATATATACAGGGTGTCTCAAAAAAATGTACTCACTCTTAGAATGGCAAAATGTGCATAAGATGTCGAGTTTGCACACAAAATTGTGTGGAGCGATGAAGCAAAGTTTTCTCGTCATTCTACGAGTGAGTACATTTTTTGAGACACCCTGTATATATATATATATATTAGAGAGAGAGATGTAAAGAACGATAAAAATAGAAAGCGTGAGAAAGCGAGAGAGGGGCAGATAGACAGACAGGCGGATAGGCGTTGCATACTAAATAAACCTAAATTCTTCAGTTACATGTTATTATATTAAAACAAGGAAAAATATATTCTTTGATTTCATATAATTTTATTTAAAAATAACCGGGCGAGATTGAAACCGCACGCTCGATGTTTTCAGTTTGATAGCTTCGTTGCCAAAAAATTAAGACATTTGTTAAGGTAACTTTTAAAAAACACTCATAAGAAAAGTCGAATATACATATTTGAACCTTTAAAGGAGTACTGTCCGCATGGATCACTTAGATGTGGGTGCACGTAGATATTCGGCACATTGAGTATTATTTACTCCTCTCCAGGAGTTAGGCACAAGGCCAGTTTTATCCTACTCCCACAAGTAAGATGTGACCCAAGGTCGGTCGGAAAGTGGGGGTTGAAAAGCCAGCGCCCGAGAGGTGAGCACTCTGACCATCAAAAATTGCCTGGGCAACCCTGTCGGCATTCCCCGGTAGGGGCGCCTCAAGCAGTAAGCAATTAACTTACTCCTCCCCAAAGAGGGGAGGCAAAGCCTGGGTGGGTGGACCTCCTAGAACTGCACAGGACAATCCCATAGACCGGCGTAAATCAAATCCCGAAGGCCAAGACAATACCAGTCTATGGGGTGCAGTATCCATCGGAACAGATACTACACTTTGATCTTAACCAAAAGGCCATTGAGTGTAACGTAGAGATTCGCGATCACTTACATTGTTTTCCCCGGAGAATTTGATACACGTGATATAAATTTCCTCAAAATGGGATATACTATAGTATATATATATATATATATATATATATATATATATATATATATATATATATATATATATATATGTTTTAAAGGAGGTTCGGCCCCCATAGCTCATTTTGGTTAGGCGAGAACTAAGAGTTTCCGGACACTTCTATTTTCTTTACTTAAAATATATGATATATTATGGTTCATAGCCGCCTTATTTCGTTCATAGACGTCTTAAGAGTGCACATAGAGATTCGGGGACGCTTCCATTGTCTACCTCGGTAAATTTGACATAAGAATACACTTTTAGATTTTATGATTCTCTAAACTTTTTCCTAGGGAACACACAAACACACCCATACACATAGGCATTAAGTTATACACACACACATATATATATATAATATATTTAGGTTTATCGGTTTATAGATTCGTTATTATCGTGTTATTTTGTGTAGAGATGTGAAAGTGAATACATTTATTTAGACCATAAAATTGTACAGCTCTCTACCTTGATGATGACTTAAGAAATTATAATAGTTTAGTCTTTTTACGCTCATACTTGCTTCAAACAGTATTTAGTGACCGACATATCAGATTTGTTTTGCATTTCTAGCTCCATACGAAATTGGGATTTACGTGGCTAAACAAGTACCCTTTTCCATAATCGGTCAGTGAAGGAGATATCCTTCTACACTGTAGCAATTTCGATTTTGGTTCAACTCAGAAGTAATTCTTTTCGTGGGTAAATATTGTCCGATGTGACCTATAGGCGTTCTGTCAGATGTTGACAAATTTTAATACATTCTTTTATTTTTTCCCCCCGCTTCTCGTTTTCCGATCAGCTAGCCTTATTCATCAATATCTGTTTTTATTTTTACATTATTTTCTCAACAACAAAACACAAATGTATGTGGGTAAAACATATGGCAGCCGACTCTATAAAAAAAAAACAGAATAATCTGACAACTACACCACTGGGAGACAAGTCGAGCAAATGCTGAAGTTTATTTGATCAAAATATGACTGAATTGCAAAAAGGATTGTGAATTAATTAGCGATTCCATGGATGGTATTTTTCGTGTGCGGAAGTCACTCTGTTTGAATTAGGCTTCTTCGAGATGAATATCTTCACATAAGCAGGGGTCTCTTATTCCCAATGGGATTGATGGGTCCTCAAGCACCAATCAACTATATTTCGGATTTTTTTCAGATGCGGATTGATAATTTGGATTATTTAGATTATTCGGACTACTGTTATCATTTTAGATGCTGTTCTCACAACGTTTCGGCCGATGTAAACTTTGACGTTCTTAACACGGGAATCTTTATGTTAAATTCATGTCCGCAAGTACATGTGGCGCAACGGATAACATTTTTATGTGTAACAGCAAGCAAACTGGAGTAAAGATCTCGGACACGAATTACACTGATGAATATGTATTTATTTGCGCGCACGTGGCCAACGCTGAACTATAACATCCTTTTACCGTAAAACTCTATTTTTGCCAAGCTACTTGCCCCAGAGCCAACGTCTATCACAAGCGGAACAAACGTCCGACTCCCATGTTGACCGATTCGAAAAAAACGCCTCTCGGCAAGCAGGCGGTGTAGAGGCACGACAGTTACCCCGTGCGCATGTCTTCCGGAAGAGGACGGTGCTGAATACAAAATGTCCCCTTCCTGAATTATGACCGGCCAACATGTGAAACTCCTACGTTTACACTAAGTAATGATCAGTTCTACGTGAAAATCTTCTAGAAGTTGAAGGTTCAATCCTCAGTACGAGCGATACTAGGAATACAATTACAAATTACTTAAGACTTCTACTCGGTCATGGGTGACGGAACAAGAACAAGCTACCCTCGTGGATTAAATAACGGGTTCCGTTCGAAATTCCGTACAGATTCCCGAGTTCGACATCAAGATTCCCGAGTTCAACAAGACGCACCTAAGATGAGTACAGCAGTCTGAATAATCCAAATATTTCAAAATGACACCAATCAATGACGTAACATCGTCTTCATCCAACAACGTCTGCTGCATGTTAATGATAAGCGCATGGTAACGTGTCTGAAGTCTGTGTTTTAGTTTAGATGACATTTTGTCACGAATGTTCTTTGTTTTTTCTTTATTTGTTTTTTTTTCTGCGGTTTTTTGTTTTGATTTTTAGATGTAGCAATTTAAAGGATCAAATGTATTTTCAGCACCTAAAGTATACTATCAGCTGACAGGGACAGGTTTGGCACGAAACCGTAGCTAACATCACTGAAACATCGCGGTTTTCTAAACATAAATGAACACGTAATTTTGAAATTGATTTGGGCTAAGAATAAAAATTTTCATTACAAAATACAAAATTTGTATATGTTATTCTTACAATATATATATATATATATATATATATATATATATATATATATATATATATATATATATATATATATATATATTATTCTTACAATATATATATATATATATATATATATATTATTCTTACAATATATATATATATATATATATATATTATTCTTACAATATATATATATATATATATATATATTATTCTTACAATATATATATATATATATATATATATTATTCTTACAATATATATATATATATATATATATTATTCTTACAATATATATATATATATATATATATTATTCTTACAATATATATATATATATATATATATATATGTATATATATATATATATGTATATATATATATATGTATATATATATGTATATATATATATGTATGTATATATATATATATGTGTATATATATATATGTATATATATATATATATGTATATATATATGTATATGTATATATATATATATATGTATATATGTATATATATATGTATATATATATGTATATATATATGTATATATATATGTATATATATATATGTATATATATATATATGTATATATATATATATATGTATATATATATGTATATATATATATATATATTATTCTTACAATATATATATATATATATATATATTATTCTTACAATATATATATATATATATATATATATATATATTATTCTTACAATATATATATATATATATATATATTATTCTTACAATATATATATATATATATATATATTATTCTTACAATATATATATATATATATATATATATATATTATTCTTACAATATATATATATATATATATATATATTATTCTTACAATATATATATATATATATATATTATTCTTACAATATATATATATATATATATATATATATATATATATATATACTAGAAGGATCCCTATCCTAGGACGGGTAAAATTAATTCCTGAAAGAGAACAGATTTTTTTCTGTTCCCTTACGAAGATTAAAATTAATATATAATAATACTAAACGTTATGCCTAGAATTTTTATTCAAATTTTGATAAAAATTCTTTACATGATTTTAAATTCTAGAAATGTCCCCAATTTAAATCTTCAGGGGTTTTAAGAAGAACTTGAAATTTAGCTTAATTGGTGTCTAATGACTATGGATCAAATTCAATGCAAATCTAAAATATTTGAATTGGCAAATGGGAAGTGTACCTATATTATGCCCCCGAAAAAACCTTTAACATTCGCAGGATACCGACGGGGTTCCCCGTGTTAGCTATCAAAGTAGCGCCTATCGATCATGACGCCCAGATCTTTCTTCTGATCCTCACGGCTTTTATATTGGTTTAGTGTCATTTTGTTCATGAGTTTCTTGGTGTATATGGCAACACCAGATCCAGGCTTATTTTAGCTGCGATCTTGTCACAGGGATAATGTTTATCTATTCCATGTGTAGACATGAAAAAAAGTAAAGAAGTCGACCGTAGTCAACAGCAACTTGAAGGCTTCCTTTCCACTCCTTTCCCAGGATTATTCCACTTACCCTTGATCATCGCCTTATCATGCTGAGTGTTTCCCAAGGGGGCATCAAGTATCATTTTTGTAGCCTTCGGTATGATTCGACCGAAGATTGAACCCAGGTCTCGCTACTCATTGACGAACACTCTAACCATGATGCGAAATGGGTTGTAGAAATAACAGTGCACTATCACACATATTGAAAGTGTTAGATGTTTACAATAAAGAATGCTAGTCAGTATTTTCTTCAATGCTCTATAACTCGGAAACCAAACGTTTCTTGATTTCTGTTTATGAGAACCTTTTTCATTATTTACACATATAGAACATAATCCTGAAGTTATGTCATCGATTTTTCTGAAAACTCTGTTTGAGAATTTTTAATAAAACAATGTTATATTTGAAAGTACGCATATGATTATTTTTGGAAAAGTCGTAGAATTAGAGTGACGTCAAATATTGTGCTATTGTTGCATTACCTCCCCTCTCAAGGGGAGCTCTAATATCTCACAAGCAACAACCAAATAAAATACGTGGGACTTCAAAAATGTACCTTATGTCTCCTACATTCAACTGCTTCAATCCTTCGTGACTGAGGCAGTCATTTCACGATCGTCTCCAGAGATAAATTCCCGCTGGAATTAAAGTTGGATACAACAACCCATTGAAAAGAAGAGTTCGAAAAGGGAAACTTTTATTGGGATGTTGTCA
Organism: Sepiola atlantica; assembly: GCA_963556195.1. Classification (NCBI taxonomy): domain Eukaryota; kingdom Metazoa; phylum Mollusca; class Cephalopoda; order Sepiida; family Sepiolidae; genus Sepiola; species Sepiola atlantica. The sequence goes on from CAUVYP010000356.1 coordinate 44,126, forward strand.
TTGCCTTTTCCTCTGCTAGCGGCGGGGTGCATTCCTGCCAGAGATCTTTGTGGGTGTTGGCCTGATTTACCGTTGATGTTAGGATATTCTCTACTCGTGGTGTTCGCCTCAAAAACTTCTAGACGACTGCTTACCTCTCTCACTTTGTCCACGTTGAACCATGTGACGTCACGTCCGTTTCTAGCTACCAGGTTGAGGTGATATCAAAGTGCATACTCGCTGACACTATGAACCCGATATCCGGCGTACGTGTGAACCCAAATCATCAGCTATACACTAGCAACGTGCCCATTACTTTTTAACACCAGGCCACAACCCGTTTCCTTTCAACAGCCGATACAATTAGAGTTGCTAAAATTACACTTGGTCTGAATCGTGTACTGAATGCTGTATTTTCTATGAATCGGCGAATATTTATGATCAAATTTATAATCAGTTGAATTAATACATTTCTTTTTTGATGAGAAGTTTCTATTCCTTTTTTCAGATCATTTGTTCAAACATATTTCATATATTATATGCTTACACTTAGTTGTGATCGTATTTCGTCATGTTGTGTTTTCTTTCAGGCTAGCTACATAATTAACTCCCGCCAAAACAATTCGTATCATATCTGAAAAACGATAAACTGGCTTTAAAATTCAAATGTGTCACGCTTAAGTATTTAATATCATTTTCATCAATAAACGCGTAGAATGAATGGACGCATCTTATTATCAATGCGTCCAAGCATCTCTAACGCATCACTTAATAAATCCTTGCCCTAACTAAAAAAACAAAAACTTTTATGCAAGATTTGTCAACATAGTCTCCTTCTAGAGTGATACACTGATTTCGATGCTTTTTTGTAGAAAGATTTGTATTTCGCATCAAAGTACGCTTCAGTTTTCCATACCATTTCTTCATTGAAGTCAAATCTCTTTCTCTGTAGCATTCTTTTGATGTCTGCAAACAGCCAGTGGTCGCTGGTGCTAGATCTGGAAAATAGAGTAGAAAAAGATTGAAAGGTTTAGAAGCAATTTAGCTCTCCTCCCACCTCCGATTTTAATCTTTTGTTAATAGTTGAGAAAAAAATGAATTACTTTATGCTAGCCTATAGATATTCAGCACATTGAGGAAAACAAATATCCGGGACCATTTCCATTGTATTCCCTGGAAAAATTTACATATAAATATTTTTAGTTTTATGTAGATTCTTTAACCTTTTTTCTATAGGGAACACACACACATTGTATCTGTTCCGATGGATACTGCACCCCATAGACTAGTACTGTCTTGTCCTTCGGGGCTTGATTTACGCCGGTCTGTGGGTTTGTCCTGTGCAGTTCTAGGAGGTCCACCCTCCTAGGCTTTGCCTCCCCTCTTTGGGGAGGAGTAAGTTTATTGCTTACTTCCTGGGGCGCCCCTACCGGGCAATGCCGACGGGTTTGCCCAGGCAATTTTTAATGGCCAGAGTGCTCACCTCTCGGGCGCTGGCTTTTCAAGCCCTACTTTCCCGACCCTACCTTGGTTCAGATCTTACATGTGGGAGTAAGATAAAACTGGCCTTGTGCCTAACCTCCTGGAGAGGAGGTAAATAAACACACACATTGACATATATAGAGAGAGATATTATTTACATCCTTGCTAGGCGGTTAGACACAAGGTCAGGTGTGGTTTTGAGAAGCCAGCGCGCTAGGATAAACGTACTTTGGCTAACAATAAATGCCTCAGCAGCCCTGCTGGCATTCTTTGGTAGGGGCGCCTCGGACGATTAACAATAAATTAATCTCTTTTTCAGAGAGAAAGTAAAGCCTGGGAGGGTTTACCTCCTCAGACTGAAGAGAACCGGAATCAGATAGCAACAAAGCCAGAACTAATCATAAGCTATTTCATCCACCCGCACCCTTCATTTCAAGAGGGGCGGGGGGAATATTTAAAAGCATCTCGTCATTCATTCATATTCTATGAATCAGATGATTCTATTACTGACATGGGTTTCCCTGTTATATTACTAGTAAGAATTATTTCTAAAAGGAAATCGGGTACTGAGAGGAGGGACCACGTGAAGGTTGTCAACATCATAAGTGAAAGTGTTTCTGTGGAATAAACTAGAATCGAACTTGGCACACCCAGATCGTCGATCCGTGTCGTTAACCACCGTCACCTCTCAAAGGATCTTATTTTTATATTTAGAACTAGTATGTCTACCCGGCGTTTCCCCGGGGAATAGTAAGTAATTTATTTTTATCAATAACAATTGATTTCCTACTATTATCATAAGCGAGGTAAATCTTACTGAAAAACCGAAATAATTAACCGAGGTAAAACTTTAAAATAAAACAAATACGCGAGTTGAATCTTTGTTAAAGAACAAATAGTTAGATTATATGAACAATTGTGAATATTATTAAGAATTAGATAGCAAACTGAGAGATAAAGGGCATTGATTGGTCAAACAAGATCACATGTATAGTTAGAGAAAAGGACTTTTGAAATAGTTTGTTACGGGAATTTAGGTGTTGTTAGTCCCCACAGTGCTTTTTTCCTCAGTCCTTTTCGTTGAGAGGATTCACTTGTCGGGTTTCGGTGCTGGTGTGGCAGCCATGGCTTCCATCTAAATACAATTGGGCTTTAAAAATATTTCGGTTTTTATTTGTTCTTCAGAATATACGTGCACACGCATAAAACAACCTCTACATAACCCCCCCAGGGGGAGGGGGGGATGAGGAAGCAGCGATCCAAAAATCCAACCGCACTCTCTCGTCGTTCAGACGAAAGTGATCCGATTCTCTCTACCAATTTTCCATATACGCTTACTCTGCTTCCTGTGTTGTATTCTTAGTATCGCCCGTACTGAGGATTGAACCTTCAACCTCCAGAAGACTATCACTTAGAACTGATTATTACTTAGCATGTTTGTACGTTGCGACACAGGTCCATGGCTGTCGGGACGAGAACAATCTACTCTAGACGGGCGATAGTACTATACAATTAAGAAGTCACTGATCATGACTGACGGAGCAAGAACAAACTACCCCGTGGATTGAATAAGGGTTTTCGTTCGAAATTCCGTACAGATTCCTGAGTTCAACAGAATGATTCCCGAGTTCGAGAAGACGCACCTGAAGACGGTTGGAGATTACATCGGCTGAAACGTTTTAGAAATAAGAACCAAGATGAGAATAGTCCAACTAATACAAATAGCGAACTTGAAAAGTTCAATTTTTAAAGTTACAACGAATAAAAGGATTTATAAAAAACAATTGAAGAGTTCGAACGCAAAACGCGATAAATCCAATCCGTTTTAATTGAGACCTTAAACAATAAAAACACAAATATACTAAATCGAGACTTCAAATGAAAGCTGATTTTAATTTAAATCAAAGAGAAATTATTTTGGTATCATATTATGTAACAAATAGTGTTAGGGTGTCGTCGACTGTGGAAATGCAACACTTTTGTAGGGACAGTTTCGTGATTTTGAAAATGGCGTTTATCGCGTTTTGCATTCGAATTATTTGATAGAATCTTTTTTATTTTAACATATTTTTTAGTGTTTGTATTGTTGCTGATTCATAGATGTTAATCCAATGAAGCTACGGTGTTTATTAGATAGTGCTCAATGACAAGTAGAGCTGTATTTTAGTATAAATCTTTATTTACACAAAAATATTTAGCTACATATGTGCATACATGTTTCAGCTGTGAATTTATTCAAAGTCCAGCTTCTTCGAGTCTTTTCAGTATATTCGCTGCGGCCTGAGGAAGTTGGGTTTTTTTAATACAGTCGCAGCTAGAAATATGTATGCACATATGTAGTAAAAATGTTGTTCTCCTCTTTAAGTGTGCTTCGATTTGTGTTGCAGAGAGCAGCAATGGCGGCCTTACACCGACGAAGTATATGCTGAACTATTGCCGCCAGCGAACCCAGGTGCTCTACCTCAACGACAGCCTTATTCTCGAACTGAGCAACAACGTGATTGGTTCGCGCGAAGACGCGGCGTTCGAACACTGCAAACTGAAGGTCCGCGTTCCTACCAGCAAACACATTCTCTTGCAGTTTTTTGAACTGAGAATAACGGATTCACATGGCACCCCAGACAGGTAAATAAGAGTTGATAACAATTTCCAACTCTCTCTCTCTCTCTCTCTCTCTCTCTCTCTCTCTCTCTCTCTCTCTCTCTCTCTCTCTCTCTCTCTCATAAATATATATATTTTTTTTGAACTGAGAATAACGGATTCACATGGCACCCCAGACAGGTAAATAAGAGTGGATAACAATTTCCAACAACCTCTCTCTCTCTCTCTCTCTCTCTCTCTCTCTCTCTCTCTCTCTCTCTCTCTCTCTCTCTCTCTCTCTCTCTCTCTCTCATAAATATATATATATATTTTTGAACTGTAAATAACGGATTCACATGGCACCTCAGACAGGTAAATAAGAGTGGATAACAATTTCCAACAACCTCTCTCTCTCTCTCTCTCTCTTTCTCTCTCTCTCTCTCTCTTATATATATATATATATATGAATATTTTTTTTAATATTAAAGTGTTTTATACCAACAGACGACGTCGTTTCGGGTTTTCTTACTCATCAGTGCAGTATGGCGGTTGCAAGCGGTCGCATGTCCTCGAACGCAGTTCGTAGATTCAGTCTAAAATCACGAGTCTAACGCCCAAGCCCACACGCTGCGAGAAATCACCACATACAGTAATTGAAATTAATGTACACTTACCCGAGAGGCGGTTGCAAGCGTCATGTTGTCGATAGTGTTCAACGCTCAAGCGGAACTTGTTTAATTTCAGAATGGCAACAATCTTGTAATTTTAAACAGGGCTCTACTAGTAAGACTATTAAATCTTAAAAGGGTATTAACTATAAATATTTTTTTAATATTAAAGTGTTGTATACTTACAGACGACGTCGTTTCGGGCTTTATATTTCATCAGTACAGGAGTGGGGGCTGCATATATATATATATATATATATATATATATATATTCAAATCAACCCATATACACAGGTGTTTCATGCCAAACTTGCAATCATCAATATGGGAGGAGACAACCCCTGCCGGTCACACAATTCGAACCTTAATACGAAAGTCATATTTTACTCAGTAGTCGGAGCGCGTACCAATGTGCCCGTCACGCATTGTGTGGAAATTGGAGAGTAAATTAACGTCTTAAATAACAAAGTCAGCGGTCATTATAAGCAGGGCGTAGAGAACACTCAAAAGGCGGGGCCTGGAGTGTTGCATTACGCTGTAAATGACGGCCATTTGATCGTAAAATAAAACGCATGGCAGCTACAGACTTCGTTTAAGTCACCTATTTTTCAAGAGATTTCCTACTCGCTTTCGTGGCCACAAGGTTATCGACGTACATCTAAGACCGAGAGGTTTATCGTTCGATCCCAGTCGACGCATACAAGGAGGGGAAGGGAGGAATATGGGCTGGGTTATTTAAATTCAATGTTATTATGTAGTAATTTGAAAAGAAATCAATGTAATGTGTAGTAGTTTAACTATTGTGAATATCATTTCTCTTGGAACACACATGGTTGAATAGTGCTCTGTAGGCTTCCTTAATTATATTTGTGTGCTTCAGTAGTGAACAGGAGGCATACATATTTTTCTTTCTCTTTCCTCACAAAAAATGGCAATTTCTATACAAAGATAACCGGGGGAATCGATTTTAATAAAGCTCTGTAGGCCTCTTTAATTCTTTAGGTGCCTATTATCATAGATAGATCGGGTGTTTATTCAAAAAGAAAAACTCTAGGGAAATATCAGTACTATGGGATGGACAGGAATTGTGTGTGAATTGTGTGACCGAGAGGGAGTGTCTCCTCCCATACTTATGATTGCCAGTTTAGCATGAAACACATGTGTATATGAGTTAATTTGAAAAATATTATATATATATATATATATATATATATGCAACCGCGTGTCCTTCCTTACTTCATTCCTTTCTTCCTCTTTTCCACCTTCCACAATTCCAAACCAACCCTTATTCTAAACATTAAAATTGCCCGATGTGACCTATTTGCGTTCTGTCGAATGTTGACAAATTTTAATTCATTCTTTTATATTTCTCCCGGGCAACGCCGGGCGACGAGTCCAGCTAGTAAATAATATTTTTCAAATTAACCCATATACACATGTATTTTATATCAAACCTGCAATCATCAGTATGGAGGGAGACAATCTCTGCCGGTCACACGGTTATATATATATGAAGTAACCTGCGGCGTCTGTAGGCAATAACAATTTAATATTTATTTATAACTATTGTTATAAAACCCCTTTTAAGAAACTAAAGTTGAACACTGTCTGGGGATGTTTTTTTTTTGTTTTTTTTAACATGGTTCACCCCAAACAAGGCGGGCCGTCACTGTAGACGTAAGGGCTACTGAGAAAAAAGAAAAGGGGAGAAGGTTGGGGGGTCAACCTAAATTGGGATCTGCGCAGCGAGATGTCTGTTCACATTAGTTTTAAATTTCTGCATGTCAGTACTGTCGGGGAAACAGGGGGCAGGGAGGGAGTTCCAGAGGCCATCAGCACGAGGAAAGAAGCTATTTGAGTAGAAGGCTCTCCGGCATCTGGGGACCTCCACAGTGAATGAATGAGATTTAGTTGATTGTCGAGTTGGTCTAGTGAATTTACGTCGAGGGGGCACCAGAGTAGCCAATTCATTGGAGCATAATCCATTGACGTATTTGTAAAACAAGCACAAGGATGCTACATTGCGGCGATGGGACAAGGACTGGAGCTTGGTTGATAGTGAGGGACCTATTAGGTTGGCGACTCTTTTTTGGACCTTGTCAAGGAGGGAGAGACTAGTAGATGAAGCACCAGCCCAGATGTGGCAAAAATAGACCGTCACTTAGCTTTATGCAAGGTTCCGTAAATGTTCGGTGAACCCTCTCGATTATCTACTGTCCGATTCCCGCATTCTAAAGGCACAAATATAACTTAATTTCCACTTCATCACGTGGTAATTCCCGGTGGCCGTGGGGATAGAGCGATAGCTTGCGGGGTCTATGCTGATTCTGTAAACTTGAGCAGGGTCAAAAGGGTATATAACCTAATAGGTCCCGCACTGTCTGCCAAGCTCCAGATCTTGTCCTATCGCCGCAATGTTGCATCCCATAGCTTGTTTTACAAGTACTTCTACAGAATGTGTTCCGACGGACTTACTGAACTTGTAACCCCTAAACAGAAATAGCCTCGACAAACTCGACTAGAGGTAAAATCCCATCCCTTCACTGTAGATGTCTCCAGATACTGGAAAACTTTCCACTCCAATAACTTCTTTCGTCGGTCGCTTGCCTTTGAAATTCCTTCCCTGTTCTCTGTTTCCCAGACTGCAGAAATTTAAACATAATGTGAACAAATATCTTGCTGCTCCACTCCCCACTTAGGATGCCGCCTATAAATCTGGTCCCTAATAACAGTAACCCCTTACGTATCAGTGGCAATGTACCTTGTTTGGGGGTTTAAAAAAATTAAGTCTGTAATGCCCTCGTCATGTAATACCTAAATTGTTTTCCTTTCAGATTACAAATCTACGACAACGTTCCCAATAAGCAGCCGCTCCTTTTGACGCCTCGCCACGGCGCCTATGGCACTTATCCGAGAGAAAAATCCCGGGGAGTGAAAGATTACAATTCGTCTTACAATGAATTGGAACTCAACTATTTTGGAAAACCCACCGTGGGAGCTCCGGGTTTCAAGCTTTTGCTAACACCTTTTATAAGTAAATAGACCTATGTTTTTTCATTATTTTCTAATCCTAACCTATGTTTTTTTAATCATTTCCTAACTCCAACCCTAATCCATGTTTTTTTTATTATTTTCTAACCCTAACTCTAACTAAGTACTGATAACTTTCCATTTCTCTCTCTCTCTCTCTCTCTATCTATCTATCTATCTATCTATCTATCTATCTATCTATCTATCTATCTATCTATTTCTATTTCTATCTCTATCTTTCAGAGGAGATAGCTCGTCGGAAATGCCAGGGTGGATATTTCCACTGTTCCATTTCGAGGATTTGCATACGTTCCGGATTGGCGTGTGACGGCTATCAGAACTGCGGGACCAAAGACGGCAGTGACGAAGGAAAATGCCGATATTACGCGGAGGCACAGAAATCCAAATGTAAGTAACCAATCTCTACCCGTAATCGCCGGGAGCCATTCTTTTGATACTAAAAAGAAGTACGCGGTTTATTCGATTGAATCTTATATAGACGTGTAAAAACAATTCAACGTTGATATAGGAATCAGAAACACAGCACAGTTTCGGATAATAAACAGCAAATGCATTTACACGGAAAGAAGCCATTCTAATTCCTACCTTTTCTAAAGCATTTTTATTTTTTCCCATGCCTTACAGACATTTTAATTCCTACCTTTTCTAAAGCATTTTTATTTTTTCCCATGCCTTACAGACATTTTAATTCCTACCTTTTCTAAAGCATTTTTATTTTTTCCCATGCCTTACAGACATTTTAATTCCTACCTTTTCTAAAGCATTTTTATTTTTCCCATGCCTTACAGACATTTTAATTCCTACCTTTTCTAAGGCATTTTTATTTTTTCCCATGCCTTACAGACATTTTAATTCCTACCTTTTCTAAAGCATTTTTATTTTTTCCCATGCCTTACAGACATTTCATATCCTATTGAGAAACAGTAGGTTACTTCGCGTTTTCTCTGGGAGCTCTTTAGAATTTAAAAAAGAAAAGAAAAAGTAATTTCTGAAATTGAATTATATCCATCTCACATCCATCCACCAGTTAGGTCATCGTTATGAGTGATTGTTAGGAAAAGTGTCATTCATCTTCCCGGAAGCTTCGGTCACTCATTTCCGGTCATTATAGGTTAACTTCCCTTTATATTTACTTTTCATGGTCTGTATAAGACAGGGGTGGGCAAACTTTTCAGAGCAAGGGCCAGATTTAAAAAAAACAAATTTTACTGGGTCGCATAGTATATTTTCCAATATAAATGATATCTGAAATAACCGAAATATATGGATTGCAAAGCGAAAATGCAATCATTTTTCATTTACTAGGATTTTGAAGGGCCGCATGAATTACATTGCCGGACCGCATGTGGCCCGCGGGCCGTAGTTTGCCCACCCCTGGTATAAGATAACCCATCTGCCTAGTGTTTTAATAACAATGGGGAGGTTACCCATGTTTTCCCTATAATGTACCATAGGCGCTTTCGTCTAATGAGACGAAAGATCCTATGGTACATGATAGGAAAAACATGGATAAGTCAGCATTCTCTGTCCGTGTTTCCGCACCCTGGAACCGCCTACCAGACGCAGTAGTGGCGGTGCCGACTATATCCAGCTTTAAAGTCGCTTTGGACAAATATCCAGGCGGTATATAGATATACACATACTCTAACTGCCATTTTACATGGCTTATTTCACTTTCTACATTTTTGCCAATAAATTTTATTTTATCTGATTTAATAAGTTATCTCCCTTAGATTAGTTAAGTTATTATTAACCTTTTTTACATTAGTTTTATGCCTATGCTATACTTATAACGTAATATTCTATTTACTGAAGTTAGTGTCTGTTTTTATTATTACTTATTTATTACGTATTATTATTTATTACGTATTTATTACATATTTTAGTTTATGAAATTATTTATTACGTATAATTAATATACGTAATATATACGTAATAAATATTACGTATATATTACGTATAATTAATATTTATTACCTATTATTATTTATTACGTATGTATTACTTATTTATTACGTACTTATAATGCTATTGTTATGCATTTAATTCTTGAATTGTTTAAAGATTGTATATACATTTTTGTTTCATCATTTTAGGCTTTTGGCTAAATGCATCCATGTTTGCATTATTTTATGATTTAAAATAATCTTATGTACTTAGGGACCTTCCCTTTATTGTGCATTTTTAATGAAGATGTATTTATGTTTTATCTTATAGTTTATTGATATGTATTTTTCTTAATTCATGTTTCAATTCAGTTTCCCAAATTTACTTGGTATTGCGTTACAGGTTAAACTATTTATTCCAAATTAAATGGTTGACTTATACTTCTAAATCTCCCAAATTATTTCATTCACCTCGTTTAAGGTGCATTATATATGCTAGATTTATATTTTATTTTATGTAAACATTATTCAATTATCTCTGATTTTTTATTGAGTAGGGGGTTTTATGCGCTAGTTTTGTGTTGTTGTGTGTTTCTTAGTGAATTGTTGTTTGTTGGTGATTTCTGATTAGAAAGAAAACAAATACAATTTGCTTTTGATTGTAAAAAAGTTTTCTGCTTGTTTTTTTCGGGTTGGATTGTTACTCACTTTCTGCTAAGACTTTGTGTATACGTGTGTACCTCACGAGCTACCTACTGCCTGTACATGGTTTAATGTCTACTTCATGTCTATCATCTGTCTGTCTATCTATTTATTAAACTGTATCGATTTGTGGGCATCAACATTCTTCGCATTAATTCCGATTCTATATTTTTGCGAAGAACCTTGTTTATGAAATTCCTACTTTGAAAACCCTATTTGTTTTAATTGTCCATTATCCAGTGACTTACGTCATAACTTAAGTTACGTCTGCTTGGTCACGAATCATTCTTGTACAGAAGAGGTAACCTTATAAAAATCCTTTTGTGGGTTGTTCGGAAGAAAGTGTCTCTCTCAGACTGCTCGTTCCATGAAAGTTGTTTGGGGACATATGATGGAGACGTGACAGGATAGGTCATCTTTCTCGGAAACTTTTTGACTGTCTCCTCGTTTGGCGCCTTTTTCTAAAAAAAACGTTGCAAGTTGGGTTGTGCTCATTGTTTATCTTTAGTGAACACTTTGAAATCGGACCTTAGGGAAATAATACCAATATTACTAAGTTCAGCCGGGGACACCCCATAGACCGGTATTGTCTGGGCCTTCGGGTCTTGATTTACGCCGGTCTATCGGTCTGATCTGTCCTGTGCAGTTCTAGGAGGTCCGCCCTCCAAGGCTTTACTTTCTCACCCTTTGATTCGTGATTAACTGACCCGATAAAATTACCTCCTTAGCCTGGAATCAGAGTGTAGTATCTGTTCCGATGGATGCTACACTTTGTAGACCGGTACTGTCTTGACTTTCGGGCCTTGATTCCACCGGTCTGATGTATTGTCCTGTGCAGTTCTAGGATGTGCACATTCCCAGGCTTTCCCTTCCCACCCTTTCAGAAGAGGTTAGTTTATTGCTAATCGCCTGAGGCGCCCCTACCGAGGAATGCCGACGGGGCTGCCCAGGCAATTTTTGATGGCCAGAGCGCTCAAATTCTCGAGCGCTGGTTTATCAAATCCCACTTTGCCGACCTTGTGTCACATCTTACCGCTGTGGGAGGTAGATAAATAAAAACCAATATTACTAAGGGGAGATAACTTCTATTTTCTATATTATGCCATAAAGGCATGAAAAGCAAATCCGGCTTGATTGTCCAGTGTTTCAGTTAATTATTGTTATTTTTTCTTTTTCTGTTTTTCTCTATTTCAGCAATTTTCCAAGGGCCCGTCTTACTGGCATTAATTGTTAGTGTGGTGGCCATTGTGGTTTTCATAGGCGTCGCCTTAATTATCATGTTGCTTACTCGGCGGTTTAACAGGTAAGAATTTCCCCCAAAGATTTTCAAGGGTTTCATTTTGTTTTCAGTTTCCAATCGCATTAACATCCATTGTCTTCCGTGACAACACAACAACAGTTTTATTTCTTGTTTTCAGTCTCGCATTTAATGAAAATCATTCAATCACACACACACACATGCACCCACACACACACACATGCACCCACACACACACACACACACATACACATCTCAGAGGCCGCCATCATGCTTTCTATTTGTGAATGTTTACCTGATAGTGTAAGATCAATTGTAGAATTATTTTCTGATAATGTTGAATTGTTTGCTGAGCCATTATCATAAGATTTAATACAGACGGATCTAGATATAGAGTGCGTCAGTATAAACGCGACTCATCTACATTCTCATAACCTGTGTGAACTCCATGGCATCATGTCTGATTTATTCCCTGCTTCCTTTCTTTAAGCTCGTTTGATTCGTAAGTCTAGTGGTCTTCATCAATTCGCTATTCAGGTATCTCGGTGTAATAGATATTTTTTATTCCAGTAGCTTCTTTCCAAAACCTGCAGGCTTGTGGAACTCTTTTCCTGCTGACTGTTTTCCTCCTACTTATAGCTTCGGTCTTTTCAATATCAATAAGAATGTTCTGTTTTTCTTATAATCATCTTTCGTTTTCTTTAGATCCATACATCAAGTGGGTTCATGCCTTGTCTGGGACGAATTCCATAAAATAATCGCATCCGATTTAACTTGGGATTAACTAGGTTTGTGGAACTCTTTTCCAGCTGACTGTTTGCCTCCTACATATAGCTTTGTTTTTTTTTAATATTTTCAAGACTAAAGTCTATAGGAAGGTTCTGTCTTCGCGATAATCATCATTCGTTTTTTCTAGCTCCTTAGATCAAATGGCTTAGAAAAGTGTCAATAATAGTTGAATAATAGAAAATTAAAGTACAATTGGTAATTGAACGAGAGATTCGATCGGATTTGAATTCTGAATAGCAGATTCCATCCTCCTCCACGTGTCTCCGTAGAAAAGAAACTGAAACAAATCGTAGCATTTGTATTGAGTTTGATTCTGTATTATTTACATTCATTCCTAACGAAACCAAAGATAGTTAATAATTAATTAAGTTTAATTTTCACTTCAATAAAAAAAAAATTCGCATCCGGTTTAAAGATAACTTTGCTATCGTTTTCTTGTTCATTGTACTCAACGTTTGCACTTGTTTTATTTTTGTACACGGCTACTGGCAGAGATCGCTCATATATATATATATATATGCAATACTTTGAAACTTGAACGATAAACCACACATTTTACTTGACAGCGTGCCAGCGCATTTCTCGTTCGACACCGGTTTTTGAGTCCTAGCCGCCATCTGTAACAGCACGGCGGTGGCGTCGTACCATCAAAGACGTTTATCAAATTAACAAAGAAATAAGTTTCTTTATTCTTGTTTTTTGATGAAAAAAAAAAAAAAGACTCAATACTGGTCACCCCTGAAGAAGGAATTTTATTCCGTAATCGATAGGATTAATGTAAGAAAATAAAATTAATCTTGTATTGCTAATTTGGCTTATATTTCAATTTTATTAACTTTCCATGCAATACTTTGAAACTTGAACGATAAACCACACATTATATATATATATATATATATATATATATATATATATATATATATATATATATATATATATATATATATTCTCCCTCAGTATAAACGGGATCGTCTACATGTTCATAACATATGGAACCAGAATACATTCGATTTCCTAAAAGCTGGTAACCACTAAAACTAATGCTCATTCAGTATCTCTTTTTATAAAATTAACATTTTTCAAGGCTGATGGCAGACGTTATTGCCTGACACTATCTCCCTAACATCATTCTCAAACAGAAATGGTCCGATTATACCAAGTTTTCAACCCCCGTGGTGTACTGCAGTTGCCTCCGAAGCATTTCATCAGACACTTGAGATTCCAAGAACGCAGACTTCTTGCTGTTCATTCATTTCGTATGAATAAAAAGATTATGTTGTTGGCGTTGGTTTACTCGATATCTTTCTTGTTAGAATTCTGTCTAGACTATTTCTAGATCAGTTATCGGGTACTTACAGGAGGGGCCACGCGAAGGTTGTCAACATCCTAAGTGAAATTATTTCTGTGGAACGAACTTGATTCGAACTTGGCACGTCCAGGTTGTCAGTCCGTGTTGTTAACCACTTAGCCACCGCCACCTCCCAGTTTCTGCTGTTGGCATGGCATGATAGAGATAAGAGGGCTTCATCACTGACCCACACCCATTTTGGAGGTTAATAATTCTGTCAACTCAACCTCGCTACACTATTAATGATGTCATCTCCTTAGATGATTTTGAAATAGTATTCTGTTTTCAATTAACTCTGAAAGTACAAATAATGTTTATATTGGCAAAATGATTAAATAGGCCGCATTTTCACAAGAAGTCTTTGTGGGGGGAAATTGAAAAAGTTCTTCAAGAACGAGCTAAAAAAAGAATTGAATATACTTTGTTGAAGGCTAGAAATAGGTTATTCGATTTGGGTATTTATCTTAATATTACAAATCCCATCACTAATACATAACTATTAGAGTTTGATAGAAAAATGGCATTCAAGATAAGGCACAGGTTATTCAATTTGGGTATTTATCTTAATATTCAAATCCCATCACTAATACATAACTATTAGAGTTGGATAGAAAAATGGCGTTCAAGACTAGGCACAGGTTATTCAATTTGGGTATTTATCTTAATATTCAAATCCCATCACTAATACATAACTATTAGAGTTTGATAGAAAAATGGCATTCAAGACTAGGCACAAGTTATTCAATTTGGGTATTTATCTTAATATTACAAATTCCATCACTAATACATGTCTATTAGAGTTTGATAGAAAAATGGCGTTCAATACTAGGCACAGGTTATTCAATTTGGGTATTTATCTTAATATTCAAATCCCATCACTAATACATGTCTATTAGAGTTTGATAGAAAAATGGCATTCAAGACTAGGAACAGGTTATTCAATTTGGGTATTTATCTTAATATTCAAATCCCATCACTAATACATGTCTATTAGAGTTTGATAGAAAAATGGCGTTCAAGACTAGGCACAGGTTATTCAATTAGGGTATTTATCTTAATATTCAAATCCCATCACTAATACATGTCTATTAGAGTTTGATAGAAAAATGGCGTTCAAGACTAGGCACAGGTTATTCAATTTGGGTATTTATCTTAATATTCAAATCCCATCACTAATACATAACTATTAGAGTTTGATAGAAAAATGGCGTTCAAGACTAGGCACAGGTTATTCAATTTGGGTATTTATCTTAATATTCAAATCCCATCACTAATACATGTCTATTAGAGTTTGGTAGAAAAATGGCGTTCAAGACTAAGATAGATTATTCGATTATCGTATTTATCTTCATATTCAAATATAACACGAGTTGTGTCAATTCATATATCACAAAATATAGATACCTGGATATTAGCATGGGTACTAAATTCATAATCTTCAATAACTGTAATACGTTTATCCCGCCATTGTTATTAATTAATCTAAGATTCAATCTCTAAAAATCATTCGTCATGGCTTGAAAGAGAGAAATAGGTTCATCGCTGAACCACACATTTAGAGATTAATAATTCTGCTTGTATCAACGATGAAACATTACCTACATTTTTTATATAATAAAGTAAAGCCAGTCTGATTCTCGGTTATGGTCATTGATAGCTTTCGTTCTACAAAATTAATATTCGATTCTGGTTCATCAACTTTAAGGTAATCGTAACAGAATATGATTCATACTGAGGCACCCTGTACGAAGAAGTCTTTGTTGATGGGGGATTACAAAGGTTTCCTCAAGAACAAACTGATAAAGCATTGGATATCTATAAGAGTTTGTTGAAAACCGGCTCAAAGATAATCGCGTGACTACCGTCACACATTCAAGGCTAGGCACGGGGTTTTTACAGGGAAGTACTAGAGAAATGATATTTTACAGTGAAGTACTAGGGCATTGATATGAGAATAATATGGATGTGTATAGTGAGTCGTAAAGAGGAAGATTAAATCCGTACAGTATAGGGAGAGGTGTGAAGAACACGAGACTTTGATGGTATGGTCTCAATGTAGGAATATATAAGAGTTCTTGGGTAAGTAGATGTGGAGCAGTTGAGGCAGCAAGTTCAGTTCACAGCATCCTAAGTGGGGAGTTGTGCAGCAAGATGATTGTTCACATTACATTTAAAGTGCTATGCGATTGTGCGGTGGAGGAAACAGGGAACTGGAAAGGAAATTCTAAAGGCAAGCAGTCCGAGGAAATAAGTTATTAAAGTAGAAAGTTTTCCGGCATCTGGGAACATCTTCAGTGAAGGGGTGAGATTTTGCTGCTAGTCGGGTTTGTCAGGTGTATTCACGTTGAGGGGGTGCAAGTACCGTAAGTTCGTCTGAGCACATTCGTATTGAGAGGGGGGGAGATTAAAAAAAACTCGGAGTTATCCGGAAATACGTTCAAACAAATATGTCAAGTTTATACTAAAAGACTCTCTCTCTCTCTCTCTCTCTCTCTCTCTCTCTCTCTCTCTCTCTCTCTCTCTCTCTCTCTCTCTGTGTGTGTGTAAGCAAAAACATAGTACATGTCAACATAATGTATTAATGGATCCGTTCTCGGCTATTTTTGTTCCTTTTCAGAGTGCCCCCTAAGGGGAGCTGTTCTTTTCTCCCACGTTAAACTGATTTCTATGTCTAACATTCCTTTAAGCGAGTTTAACGAGTTTACATTGAAAGAGAAATATGCGCAGAAATTATTTAGATTTATTCATGTCGATGTTTAGATTTTAATTCGGCCGCAAAAGATCTTCATATGAATCGATTTCGATCGCAAAGGATATGATAAAGTTGCAGCGGGGTTCGTCATTGGAAAAAGGTTGGGAAGCTCTGTTCGAGATGGTGGGTTCATGACTAATTATGAAATAAGCTTTGAAGTTCTGCTCTGAATAACTTTGTTATACCGTTTTATTTTATGAGAACTCATCTATGAAGGAAGCCGGCACTTGACCGACAAAAGTTGGCCTTTTGCAATTCATATTTGGGCAGAAGACTCAATTCACTGACAAGAGAATCGAACCGTAAAACGTTCAACTTTATCGATCAATTATGCAACTAAATAGTCGGGTAATCTCTCTCTCTTTCTCTCTCTCTTTCTCTCTCTCTCTTTCTCTCTCTCTCTCTCTTTCTCTCTCTCTCTCTTTCTTTCTCTCTTTCTCCCTTTCTCTGTCTCTCTATGTGTCTCTTTGTCTCTATTCAGCTATTTGTCTCTCTTTCTCTCTATCTCTCACCGTGTGTTTCTTTCTCCCTGTCTCCCTCTTTACCCCTCTCTTTGTTATCTGTCTCTGTTTATCTGTCTTTTTCTCCTCTCTCTTTCTCTCCTTCTCTCTCCATGTGTCTGTCTCTGTCTCTCTATATTTCCCTCTTTGTCTCTTTGTCTCTCTCTCTCTCTCTCTCTCTCTCTCTCTCTGATTGTTTCTTTTTTTCTCGCTTCCTCTCTGTCTGTATGTGTGTGTCTCTCTCTCTAATTCGCTCTCTTTCCTTATCTCTCTTTCCTCTTCTATCTATTTCACACACACACACTCTCTCTCTCTCTCTCTCTCTCTCTCTCTCTCTCATTATCCTCAGTATCTCTCTCTCTCGTTCTCTCTCTGTTTCTCTCTCTCTCTCTCTGTCTCTCTCTCATATATATATATATATATATATATATATATATATATATATATATATATATATATATATTTCCACAATCAGACAACGCCGCATCCCATAACCCATGAAAGAAACAAACCGGAAGTCCTACACTCGCGTTTCGCCCTCCTTTGGGCTCATCAGTAGAACACATCCGAACTCAGGATCCGAAACCCGAGTCACTTGCATGCCAAGCGAGTACTCTGCCACTGAATATATATAATGTGTGTGTGCGTGACACACTCGTGACACGTTGTCTCACAACCACTATCACTATTCTATTTATGTTTCAGTCGAAAATGTATATATATATATATATATACTAGAGATACCCGTGACCCGTTGGGTCGCAACTACAGCCACTATTTATTCTACTTTGATTTCATTCGAAACTTCACAAACTGTGACAGATCTTTTAAGACATTCTTCTCACATGCCTAAAACTAATAAGTCTCTTTATTTCGATATTATCTTTATTATTATTCATTCACTAGAAGTGGGCACACAAGTCATTATCAGTGATTGTATTCCCTGGAGTCCGAGTGACAACAAGTCTCCTCAGATTTCCAGCACTTTTCGACTCTTTCGATAACCGCTGCAAATCATTTTGCGTTATTGTAACAGCCGTTTACCATTGATTTCTTAGTGGCAACGACTGTTGATCTTCTTTGAAAGTTTTTTTTTAACATAGTTAACCCCAAACAAGGCAGGCCGCCACTGTAGACGTAAGGGGCTACTGAGAAAAAAGAAAAGGGGAGAAGGTTGGGGGGGGTCAACCTAAATTTGGATCTGCGCAGCGAGATGTCTGTTTACAATAGTTTAACATTTCTGCATATCAGTACTGTCGGGAAAACAGGGGACAGGGAGGGAGTTCCAGGGATCGGCAGCACGAGAAAAGAAGCTATTTGATTAGAAGGCTCTCCGGCATCTGGGGACCTCCACAGTGAATGAATGGGATTTGGTTGATTGTCGAGTTGGTCTAGTGAATTTACGTCGAGGGGGCACCAGAGTAGTCGATTCATCGGAGCACAATCCATTGAAGTACTTGTAAAACAAGCACAAGAATGCTACATTGCGGCGATGGGACAGGAACTGGAGCTTGGTTGACAGTGAGGGACCTATTAGGTTGGCGACTCTTTTTTTTTACCTTGTCAAGGAGGGAGAGACTAGTAGATGATGCACCAACCCAGATGTGGCAACAATACACCATGCATGGGCGGATGGTGGCTTTGTAGAGATACAGGATAATGGCAGATGTGAGGAGTTTACTAGCACGGTAGAGGGAGCCAACCTTCTTTGCGGCAGCCTTGGCAATGTCTTCAATGTATTTGTTCCAAATGGCAATAAGCCTCCCCAAAGTTCCAGTACTCTCCGCACCCTTCCAGCGATCTTACGATCTTCCTTGATCCTACACGACCATTTTATATAGCACCAAATATGTGTGTGTGTGGGTGTGTGTGTGTGTGTAGGTGTGTGTGTGTGTTTTATATCTATATCTTTTATTCTATTTCTATTTGAACTCACCTGTGGCTGATTAGAGTTTATTTTCTAATTTTATCTCTGGTTTGTGTATGTGCCATTTATTTGCATATTAATAAAAGTGTAAACTTTTGCATTGGTGTCAGTGGACGCCCCCCCCCCTCCAGTCGTGTCTGTTTTTGTATTTGGGGGGGGGGGGGTTGTTGCATTCACTTATGAGGTTTACTGTTTCGTCTCTTTGTTTACAGAATCTACATTTACTATTTTGTCTATTTTAGTTTTGATATAATTCATTCTGATCGCGTTGTTCTGTGCAGCTGTCAGTAGCGATTCCGTTTCTCTGTTTAGGTGCCCTTTACTAACCATGTCCAGGTGTTTTCGTGTGTCTTACATCTGGTCAGTCTTATAAATCGTCTATGTAGCAGTTTATCTTTCCATTTTTTATATTATTTTATTTTATATGATAATTTGAAGAAAAATGTCATGCAAGTGCATTGAAATTTTGGGTTGATATGATGGAGAGATGAAGGAAAGTAGTAGCCGTGGCTACTATGAGCGCTGGAGGAGAGTCCAGGCTGTGAGAAGTCAGTGCTGGCAACCTTTTTTTTTATCCTTTGCCACCACTGACTTCTCACAGCCTGGACTCTCCTCCAGCGCTCCTTGCATGACATTTTCCTTAAAATTATCATCCTGAGGAAGTCTTACAATAAAGACGAAACGTTGATGAATATATAAAAAATATCTCTTGGTTTTTCTTTTTTCATTTCCGATTACCTCGTATTACTCTCATCCTTCCTTTCTTTATATATATATATATATATATATATATATATATATATATATATATATATACACGAAAACTGTATGTCTGTCTGTTAATTGTTTTAGGTTATTAGACCTTCGACCTTTTATCGATACAAACCTTGATTGATTTATTAGCTATTAATTTCTCTCCTCTCTTTTACTTACGAAGCAACTAAAGAAACCTCAATTATCTCCCTTTGCACTGTTTATTCCTTTGCAGAATTTACGAATGCAAAATGTAAAAGAAGGGTTTGACATTTGTGATTTCCGATCTAATTAGATTGAATTCTGATTCAGCTTTTTGCAGTTGGTGTAATTGATCGGTTCACTTAAAGGATTTCCAGTTGGTTTCTCTTAGTGAAATAATTATTCTCTCTGTGCCATCTTTACAAGCAAACATGGGATAAGAAGTTTTTGTCGGACAAGTTTCATTTTCCACTAATGACAATTATGAAATCCAGAGGAAGAAGGGGTGGGGGTCATGGAGAACACGAGTTTTAAACTATTCATTAAAAAGCAATGTTTATATTTGAGGTTCTGGTTTTATTTTTATTATTATTATTATTATTATTATTATTTACTCACTAGGAGTTATCACACTGGTCATCGTCAGTGATCGCCCACTGCCAACAACCTGTGGTATTCCCTGGAGTCTGAGTGACAACAAGTCTCCTCAGACTTCCAGTATGCTCCACCTCTTTTCGTTCATCACCGCTGATAACCTTGCGGTATCGCAACAGCCACCTACCACCGATTTCCCGCTGATAAGGGCCATTGGTCCCCTCTGGGGCCCTAGTGGCAACAAGCCTCCCCAAGGTCCCAGAGCTGTCCGCGCTTTTCCAGTGGAGGTCTGGTGTGCGCTTTCCCTCCTCGACCCTCTGTCAATAATTTTCGTGGCGTCAGCCTATGCTTGCGCCTCTCTCGTGCGGTTGTATTTTCCCCGTATTATTACTATTATTATTATTATTATTATTATTATTATTATTATTATTATTATTATTATTATTATTATTATTATTATCAACTAACTAGGAGTTCTCACACATGTCATCATCGGTGATTGCTCACTTATAATAACCGGTTGTGTTCCCTGGAGTCTGCGTGACAGCAAGTCTCCTCAGATTTCCAGTATTCTCACCTCTTTCGATAACCATTGCAAATAATATTGCGTTGCCGCAACAGCCGTTTACTATTTATTTCTTGCTGGTAACAGCCATTGGTCTTCTCTGGGATTTGGGTGGCAATAAGCCTCCACAAGGTCCCAGTACTCTCCGCACCTTCCAGTGGAGGTCTGGTTAGTGCTCTCTCCTCTCGGTCTTTCCATCTTTCTTAATCTTTCACGGCTATTTTGTGTGGTATCAGCCAAGAGTGATTCCATTGGGTGGGAGGGGGGGCACTTTATAAGATTTCTTGCACTTTTAGTTCCTTCGGATTCACGTGGTGTTCCGTAAATGTTTTTGTTTTATTTCTGTTACTAATTATTATTATTATTATTATTATTATTATTATTATTATTATTATTATTATTATTTCATAGTAGTCTCAACCTTTAGATGTTTTTAGTTGGATTTTACTTTTTTTGAACATCAAGTCAATTCCATTGACTTTAGACATTCAAGCTGTACCTTAACACTTTCGCCGTTATTAACAGGCAAGCGTTTTGCAGAATTGGAAAAGAAATTGTCTCCTCAATCTGTTTAAGCCATTTATGGTGGCTTTTCGTTATGGTTCCAAGCGTTCTAATTACAACGGGAATCACCTTGACTTCTTTACATTTCCATAGTCTAACTAATTCCCAATTTTAAATCTTTATATATTTTTTTTTTTCGTGTTCTTTCTTCTTATTATTTACTCGCTTGAACTATTGCATAGCTTTCGTGGAGAGAAATGCTTGACGGGCCAGGGTTACAAAAGAAAGACGAGTTGTTAAGTGTATCGCGTAAATTCCAGAGAAAGAGAATTGTGTTCCTTTTTTTCCGGCAGGACAATCGCACAAAATCTGTTCGTCCACAGAAACTCCAGTGAAGGTGCGGCAGGTGTACAATGTAAAGAATCATGCTTCTCGATGATTCATACTCATCGTCACTCGGCGAGTGGGTTGCTCCAAAGGCGAGACGGACATCCATAACGTGGATGCGGGATTCCATCAATCAACACAGAGCAATACTCCGCTCCGGAAAGAAAGGTGTTGCCTGGGAGTGTGCACCAAGTCGAACCTACATCATTCTGACAAAAGAAAGGTCTGCTGACTAGCGAGACAGTTCCTACGTTGCCAGAATGATGCAAGGATGTATGAAAACAGCCGGGGACCCAATTATCCGGCCTCAGGGTATGAACCATTTTTCGGATCATCCTCTCCCCCCCCCCCTTAAAAAAGAATTTTTCGTTCATATTCGTAACTTTACCATTGATTTCTCGGTGATAATGACCGTATGGCTTCTCTGGAATCTGAGTGACAAAAACCCTCCGCAAGATTTCAGTACTCTCCATGCCCTTCTAGTGGATGCCTGAGTAGTGCTATCCCTCCTTAGTCTTTCTATCTTAAGAAAGATCCCATAACCTCATTTCTTTCCTTTGCAATAATTTTGTGTGGTACCAGCTGAGGCCGGTGCGACCGTTTTTTTTTGTTGTTGTTGTTGTTGTTAGGGGCGGGGGGGGGATTATAGGTTTGATGACAATTTCAGTTCCCTTGGGATCGTGTGATGTCTTTCTATTATTTTTGTTCTACTTTTATTTCAACTTATCTGTGGTTAATCGGCGTAACCTGGTTATATGGATTGGTTTCCACACTCTATGATTTTTATGAATACTTCTTTTTCTTCTTTTCTTTTTACTTTAATCCACCCCAAACAAGGGGGCACGTTGCCAATGGGACGTAAGGGGCTACTGTGAATTTGGATCCATATCCATAGGGGCATCCTAAATAGAGAGTCGTGCAGCAAGATGTTTGTTCACATTACATTTAAATTTCTGAATGTTGGTACAGTCAGGGAGCAGAGAGAGAATTCCAATGGCTAGCAGTTCAAGAAAATAAGCTATTAGAGTAGAAAGCCCTCCAGTATCTATGAACTTCCACAGTGAAGGAGTGGAATTTAGCTAATTGTCGGGTTGGTCGAAGTATTTGTGTCGAGGGGGTACCAGAGCAGCAAGTTCATCAGAGCACATTCCATAGTAGTAGTTGTAAAACAAGCACAGGGGTGTAACGTTGCGGCGATGGGGTAGGGTCTGGAGCTTGGCAGACAGTGTAGGACCTATTAAATTAGCGATTCTTTGTTAGGACCCTGTCTAAGAGGGGGAGACTAGTGGCTGGTGCATCAGCCAGATGTGACAACAATACGCTATGCATGGGCGAATGGTGGCTTTAGAGATATAGGATACTGGCAGGTGCGAGAAGTTTTCTAGCCTTTCGGCAGATGTAGCTCACTGTCCTTCCATCAGTCTTCTTCTTCGAAACAAAAATATCATTCTATTTAAATTAAATAAAAACAATGATTTGGTTTTATTTTAACACAAGAACTACAAAAAAATTAGAAAGTCTTTGTTCGTTTTGTAAGCGCCGACAATTTGGCAAGCAATACTGACCACACCCTTATCACCTCGAGAATTGACTTTCTGGGTGGAGTGCTTATCAAAGAATTCGACAATCGATATATTGATTTGTATCATTGTTGACCACACACAAGTACTGATCATGAATCCACGTAGAAGAATGTCAATCTCCGGTAGGAAAGAGACACATTGTGTTTGTCTCTTCCTACGCTAGTGTGTCGCTGAAGTTGTTGCTCAATAGAGAGTGACGTCTCTCCGTTTTCTTCTCTTTTTTCAGTCGTCCCCTTCTTCTTAATAACAGTGGTTATAAAGGGTATTTCAAATGACAACAAAAAATAATTTGGGTTAAACAATGCCTTTGGGGGGTTTCTTTTTCTTTGCCAGTATAATATGCCGAACCCATCCTTCATAGAGAGAGGAAGCAACTATCTCAAAGCACAACCCCCCTCTCTCTCTCTCTTTCTTTCTTTCTTTATCTTCATATATATATATATATATATATATATATATATGAGAGAGAAAGAGAGAGAATTATTTCCACAATCAGACAACGCCGCAGCCAACACAATCCATGAAAGCCACAGATCGGAAGTTTTATCAGTAGAACATATCCGAACAGAATATTCGAAATAAAATTTGCTCGCTTGGTTAGCTTGTTTGATGGCATGGTCCTAACGAATATAAAATCCTACTTGTTGGATGACTACACCCCTTCTTGCGACGAGTAGGTACATTCCACAGTCGGTCTTCGCAGCAGTTTACTTAGTTTCTCTTAGTTAGACTTTCTTGTCTGTGGAGTCGTGGTGGTGGTTCAGTTGCAGAGTACTCACCTCGCATGCAAATGACTCGGGTCTCAAATCCTGAGTTCGGATATGTTCTACTGATGAGCCCAAGGGAGGGCGAAATTCGAGTCTAGAACTTACGGCCTTTGGCTTTCATGGTTTGTGTGAGCTGCAGCGTTGTCTGATTGTGGAAATAATTATATACACCATCTCACATTCAAAAGCTTAATATATATATATCTTTTTCTCTCTCTCTCTCTCTCTCTCTCTCTCTCTCTCTCTCTCTCTCTCTCTCTCTCTCATATATATATATATATATATATATATATGTATGGGGTAAGGTACACGATAAGTCATGAAAATGAAATTCTGTGGTAGACAAAATGTTTGAAAAAAGACAAACGGAAAACAGGTTAGAATGCAGGAGAAAAACAAATAACAAGAGATTTGACCGGTTTCGTTCGTATTTTTTCTTAAGACGTTCGATAATACGAACGAAACCGGTCAAATCTCTTGTTTTTCTCCTGCATTCTAACCTGTTTCCGTTTGTCTTTTTTCAAACACACATATATATATATATATATATATATATATATATATATATATAAAGTAGATTATTTATATATATATAAAGTAGATTATTTATATAAATTCCAAGAATTCAAACACAACGAATATTTAGCGAACGGTCGTTTCTAAAACTATTTGGAAAATTTATTTTGTATTATTTTTTAGATTATTTCAAAAGGTCCCATCATCAACGCCCCTTATAACACCACATCATCACGGAAGAAAAACGTCAAATTTTAGAATTATTAAAAAACAAACATATATCCAGTCAATATGGGAAACAGAACTACTTATCATGTAATTCTTCAGGAGTAAAATCAATAATGATAATAGTAATGAAAATGTATCGGATACAGCAAATTAAAATATCTAAATACATAGTAGAAAAATCAAAAATACTAAAAATAATAATAGAAAATAAATGATAATAATAAATAACAAATCAAATAATAAAGAGGTGTAAACAAGGAAAAATAATTTGAAGATAAAAAATCTATAATAGTGAACATACAAATATGTAACGAAATAAATATTAAAATTATAATTATAAGAATAAAATATAATATAATATTATAGGAAAAATAAAAATAATAATATAAATAAGAAAAAAAAATGTTAAATAGAAAAATAATTTGAAGATAAAAATCTATAATAATGAACATACAAATATGTAACGAAATAAATATTTAAATTATAATTATAAGAATAAAATATAATATAAGAAAAATAAAAAATAATATAAATAATAAGAAAAAAATGTTAAATAGAAAAATAATTTGAAGATAAAAATCTATAATAATGAACATACACATATGTAACGAAATAAATATTTAAATTATAATTATAAGAATAAAATATAATATTATAAGAAAAATAAAAAATAATATAAATAATAAGAAAAAAATATTAAATAGAAAAATAATTTGAAGATAAAAATCTATAATAGTGAACATACAAATATGTAACGAAATAAATATTTAAATTATAATTATAAGAATAAAATATAATATTATAAGAAAAATAAAAAAATAATATAAATAAGAAGAAAAAAATGTTAAATAAAAAATAATTAAAAAATTAATAATTAAATAGTTTACAAAATATATTATACCTCTATATCAATAAAAACATAAATATATATTTTAAAAAACACATATATAAAAAATCAAAAGCGCTTTGATATCAAAACTAAATATATAAAACTAGACTGTCAAAAAACTCTAATGCAAAGTTCCGAATACGTTCGTCGAACACTCTCAACTAGTCTTCTATTTGTGCCCGCTTCTAGGTATATATAGATCTTGATTTCCCTTAATCATGTGACAGTTTCCGTTGGCCGAGTGGATATGGCGACTGCTTGCAGATTCTAGGCTGACTCTGTAAACCCGTTGCCCTTAAAATATAAATAACGAGCAATTCGACTTTCTTTCCTTATTTGTTTTACTTTTCTTTTTAAACTATGCGGGGTTTTTTCACAACATATTTTTTTAATCAAAGGGAAGTAACTCTGTATGAAAGAATACAGAATTATGTCCCTTCGCAAAGGTGGTGGCCATTTAAAAATAATTCCGACCCGGGCAAAGTATTTTCTAGAAGGAATAAAATCGATTAACATTTTATTTTCTTAACGATCTACAATGAAAACTTACGAACCAAAACCAAATATTGAGTCTGTAGGAAGAAAGCTATCGATAACAAAGAAACGATGAAGAGACTGACTTTATTTTACTTATTTAATTTCATTGATAATTGTATCCTAAATAAACAAATAAATATTTTAATGCCATTCAAATATAAAGTGACGTAAAAGTTCAGAACAGTTAACAGTCAGGAAATCGTAAACAAAACAAACAACAAATAACGTATACAAAACGCAGTATAATTTAATTATCTACCGACCTGTATACATTTAACGTGCTCAAACTGCCTCTAAGTCTTTTCGTTTTTTGTTTGTTTGTTTTTTGTTTTTCAAAATGTTATTTCCTTCAAAGCTGTCTTTGCGACATACTTGGGATTTAGGATTAGTTGTAGGGTAAGTCACTTTTTACTAACTTTTTTATTATGACCCCCCCCACACACACACACACACAATTTAGCGACATCTCAGCGTTCATTTTCGTTTCCGTGTGTCGATAAGCCAGCTTTTGTAGAAATAAATTTTTGAAATCTTACTAACAGTTTCCGCACATTAAAAGTATACAGGTCGGTAGATAATTAAATTCTACTGCATTTGTTGTATTTGTACAATGTCTCGACTGTTAACTATTATTTGAATTCGTCTGGCTAATATTTCGAGGACAGAGTTCCTTATAATGAAATTAGGCGAAAACAATTTTCGCCATTATGAGGAGCTTTGTCTACGAAATATCAGCCAACCGAAAAGTGTAGAATAGTTAACAGTCGAGAAATCGTAAACAAAAAATAAGAAAAACAAAAGCAAAAGTGAGAGAAGTCCTAATAGATAATTATCTATTAGGATTTCTCTTACTTTTGTTGTGTTTGCTCATCTCCTATATAAAGGGCACTTGTCTGTATGTTTGTCTGTTTGTTTGTCTGTTTGTTTGTATGTCCAGATACTCCTCCGAGAGGACCCAACAAACAGTCACACGGTTGACATCATTATAACCGGCCAGCCCCGGGACGTATAATATCTCAGAACCGGAAAAAAAAATGGACTCTTCGAGGGTCGACTGAGCACTTTTCTCCAATGGGGGGGTGCCTTTTTCCTCGATTTTCAACGTTGTTTAGTACTAATTTGAGAAAAAAACAAAGAATTTGAGAAATAATGCACCGTCATGATTTTAACAGGAAATGACGTCAGAGGAAATCCCTAACGGCTCTTTTTTGAACATGAGTTTATAGTGAAGCAAGTGTTGCTTAATCTCAAACGGCACTTTTTTTGAACACGAGTCCATAGTCAAGCATGGGTTGCTTACTTACTAACGGCACTTTTTTGAACACGAGTCCATAGTGATGCAAGGGTTGCTTAACTCCTAACGGCACTTTTTGATACATGCGTTTATAGTGACGCAAGTGTTGTTTAATCAATAACGGCACTTTTTTTAACATGAGTTCATAGTGAAGCAAGGGTTGCTTAATCCTAACCACATTTTTTCTGTTGACATGATAACATCCTCCTAGGTATTACCTCCTCCTTTTTGAGAGGTGTGAAGTTAGTGTAGTATCAGTAAAATTAAAGTAATAAATAATTATGCTCCCCCACTGTTTTCACTAATATTTGTATGCTCCCCCATTGTTTTCACTAATATTTCTATACATATTGTATACATATTGAAAATTTGGGGTGGGTGTGGGGGTGTCGGCATTCGCCGGTGTGAGCGCCTCAGGAGAAATTTGAGGAAGAGGGGGGGGTATCGGCATTCGGCGGTGGGGCGCCTCAGGCGAAATCTGGGGAGGGTGAGTGTCGGCATTCGGCGGTGGGGCGCCTCAGGCGAAATTCAGGGAGGAGTGTCGGCATTCGCCAGTATGAGCGCCTCAGGCCGAATTTGGGGGAGTGTCGGCATTCGCCGGTGTGAGCGACTCAGGCCGAATTTGGTGGAGTGTCGGCATTCGCCGGTGGTGCGCCTCAGGCCAAATTTGGAGATGGGGGATTGTCGGCATAATGCAAAGTCACGATTTCAGCAGGAAATGACGTCAGAGGAAATCCCTAACGGCACTTTTTTTGAACATGAGTTTATAGTGAAGCACGGGTTGCCTTATCCCAACGAAACATAAGTTTTTATTGAAGCAACTGTTGCTTAATCCCTAACGGCATTTTTTTGAACATGAGTCCATAGTGAAGCAACGGTTGCTTACTTCCTAACGGCACTTTTTTGAACATGAATCCACAGTGAAGCCAGGGTTGGTTAATCAATAACGGCACTTTTTTGAACACAAGTTTGTAGTGAAGCCAGGGTTGCTTAATCCTAACTGCATTTCTTCTGTTGACATGATACCATCCTCCCAGGTATAACCTCCTTCTTTTTGAGAGGTGTGAAGTTAGTGTAGTATCAGTAAAATTAAAGTAATAAATAATTATGCTCCACCATTGTTTTCACTAATATTTGTATACATATTAAATAACGTCTCAATAAGTAAAGTAAGAAGAAAAATAATTATGCTCCACCATTGTTTTCACTAATATTTGTATACATATGATATAACGTCTCAATAAGTAAAGTAAAAAGAGAAATAATTATGCTCCGCCACTGTTTTCACTAATATTTGTATACATATTAAATAACGTCTCAATAAGTAAAGAAAGAAGAAAAATAATTATGCTCCACCATTGTGTTCACTTATATTTTTATACATGTTAAATAACGTCTCAATAAGTAAAGTAAAAAGAGAAATAATTATGCTCCACCATTGTTTTCACTAATATTTGTATACATGTTAAATAACATTTTTTTGTTTTGAACTCAAAATATTTCTTAGGGTTGGGGGAGAGTTAAAAATTAGGGGGCTGGAGAGATTTAGGGGTCGGGGAAAATTTTAGGGGTCAGGACGAACTTTTTAGGGGTCAGGCCAAATTTTGTTTTTTGTTGTTTTGAAGTCAAAATATTTCTCAGGGTTGGGGGAGAGTGAAAAATTAGGGGGCTGGAGAGATTTAGGGGTCGGGGAAAATTTTAGGGGTCAGGACGCACTTTTTAGGGGTCAGGCCAAATTTTTTTGTTTTTTTTGTTTTGAAGTCAAAATATTTCTCAGGGTTGGGGAGAATTAAAAAATAAGGGGCTAGAGATATTGAAGGGTCGGGGAAAATTTTAGGGGTCAGGCCGAACTTTTTAGGGGTCAGGCCAAATTTTTTTGTTTTTTTTTGTTTTGAAGTCAAAATATTTCTCAGGGTTAGGGGAGAGTGAAAAATTAGGGGGCTGGAAAGATTTAGGGGTCGGGGACAATTTTAGGGGTCAGGACGAACTTTTTAGGGGTCAGGCCAAATTTTTTTCTTTTTTTTGGTTTTGAACTCAAAATATTTCTCAGGGTTGGGGGAGAGTGAAAAATTAGGGGGCTGGAGAGATTTAGGGGTCGCGGAAAATTTTAGGGGTCAGGACGCACTTTTTAGGGGTCAGGCCAAATTTTTTTGTTTTTTTTTGTTTTGAAGTCAAAATATATCTCATTGTTGGGGGAGAGTGAAAAATTAGGGGGCTGGAGAGATTTAGGGGTCGGGGAAATTTTAGGGGTCAGGACGCACTTTTTAGGGGTCAGGCCAAATTTTTTGTTTTTTATTGTTTTTTTTTGTTTTGAAGTCAAAATATTTCTCAGGGTTGGAGGAGAGTGAAAAATTAGGGGGCTGGAGAGATTTAGGGTCGGGGAAAATTTTAGGGGTCAGGACGAACTTTTTAGGGGTCAGGCCAAATTTTTTTGTTTTTTTTTGTTTTGAAGTCAAAATATTTCTCAGGGTTGGAGGAGAGTGAAAAATTAGGGGGCTGGAGAGATTCAGGGGTCGGGGAAAATTTTAGGGGTCAGGACCAACTTTTTAGGGGTCAGGCCAAATTTTTTTGTTTTGAAGTCAAAATATATCTCATGGTTGGGAGAGAGTGAAAAATTAGGGGGCTGGAGAGATTTAGGGGTCGGGGAAAATTTTAGGGGTCAGGACGAACTTTTTAGGGGTCAGGCCAAATTTTCTTGTTTTTTTTTGTTTTTTTTTTGTTTCGAAGTCAAAATATTTCTCAGGGTTGGAGGAGAGTGAAAAACTAGGGGGCTGGAGAGATTTAGGGGTCGGGTAAAATTTTAGGGGTCAGGCCAAATTTTTTTGTTTTTTTTTGTTTTGAAGTCAAAATATTTCTCATGGTTGGAGGAGAGTGAAAAATTAGGGGGCTGGAGAGATTCAGGGGTCGGGGAAAATTTTAGGGGTCAGGACCAACTTTTTAGGGGTCAGGCCAAATTTTTTTCATTTTTTTGGTTTTGAACTGAAAATATTTTTCAGGGTTGGGGGAGAGTGAAAAATTAGGGGGCTGGAGAGATTTAGGGGTCGGGGAAAATTTTAGGGGTCAGGACGAACTTTTTAGGGGTCAAGCAAAATTTGTGGTTTTTTTTTGTTTTGAAGTCAAAATATTTCTCAGGATTGGGGGGAGATTGAAAAATTAGGGGGCTAGAGAGATTTAGGGGTCGGGGAAAATTTTAGGGGTCAGGACGAACTTTTATGGGGTCAGGCCAAATTTTTTTCTTTTTTTTGGTTTTGAACTCAGAATATTTCTCAGGGTTGGGGGAGAGTGAAAAATTAGGGGGCTGGAGAGATTGAGGGGTCGGGGAAAATTTTAGGGGTCAGGCGGAACTTTTTAGGGGTCAGGCCAAATTTTTTTGATTTTTTTTGTTTTGAACTTAAAATAATTCTCAGGGTTGTTGGACACTGAAAAAAAAAGTTGGGGGGGGGGCTGGAGAGATTAGGGGTCGGGGAAAATTTTAGGGGTCAGGCCAAATTTTTAGGGGTCAGGCCAAATTTTTTTTTTTTTTTGAACTTAAAATATATCTCAGGGTTGGGGGAGAGTGAAAAATTAGGCGGCTGGAGAGATTTAGGGGTCGGGGAAATTTTTAGGGGTCAGGACGAACTTTTTAGGGGTCAGGCCAAATTTTTTTCTTTTTTTTGGTTTTGAACTCAAAATATTTCTCATCGTTGGGGGAGAGTGAAAAATTAGGGGGCTGGAGAGATTTACGGGTCGGGGAAAATTTTAGGGGTCAGGACGAACTTTTTAGGTGTCAGGCCAAATTTTTTTGTTTTTTTTTGTTTTTAACTGAAAATATTTCTCATGGTTGGGGGAGAGTGAAAAATTAGGGGGCTTGGAGAGATGTAGGGGTCGGGAAAAATTTTAGGGGTCAGGACGAACTTTTTAGGGGTCAGGCCAAATTTTTTTTTTTTTTTTTGGTTTTGAACTCAAAATATTTCTCATGGTTGGGGGAGAGTGACAAATTAGGGGGCTAGAGAGATTTAGGGGTCGGGGAAAATTTTAGGGGTCAGGCGGAACTTTTTAGGGGTCAGGCCAATTTTTTTGTTTTTTTTTGTTTTGAAGTCAAAATATTTCTCATCGTTGGGGGAGAGTGAAAAATTAGGGGGCTGGAGAGATTCAGGGGTCGGTGAAAATTTTAGGGGTCAGGACGAACTTTTTAGGGGTCGGGCCAAATTTTTTTTTTTTTTTTTGGTTTTGAACTGAAAATATTTCTCAGGGTTGGGGGAGAGGTAAAAATTAGGGGCTGGAGAGATTTAAGGGTTGTGGAAAATTTTAGGGGTCACGACGAACTTTTTAGGGGTCAGGCCAAATTTTTTTGTTTTTTTTGGTTTTGAACTGAAAATATTTCTCATGGTTGGGGGAGAGGTAAAAATTATGGGGCTGGGGAGATTTAGGGGTCGGGGAAAATTTTAGGGGTCAGGACGAACTTTTTAGGGGTCAGGCCAAATTTTTTTGTTTTTTTTTGTTTTGAAGTCAAAATATTTCTCAGGGTTGGAGGAGAGTGAAAAATTAGGGGGCTGGAGAGATTCAGGGGTCGGGGAAAATTTTAGGGGTCAGGACCAACTTTTTAGGGGTCAGGCCAAATTTTTTTGTTTTGAAGTCAAAATATATCTCATGGTTGGGGGAGAGTGAAAAACTAGGGGGCTGGAGAGATTTAGGGGTCGGGGAAAATTTTAGGGGTCAGGACGAACTTTTTAGGGGTCAGGCCAAATTTTCTTGTTTTTTTTTGTTTTTTTTTTGTTTCGAAGTCAAAATATTTCTCAGGGTTGGAGGAGAGTGAAAAACTAGGGGGCTGGAGAGATTTAGGGGTCGGGTAAAATTTTAGGGGTCAGGCCAAATTTTTTTGTTTTTTTTTGTTTTGAAGTCAAAATATTTCTCATGGTTGGAGGAGAGTGAAAAATTAGGGGGCTGGAGAGATTCAGGGGTCGGGACCAACTTTTTAGGGGTCAGGCCAAATTTTTTTCATTTTTTTGGTTTTGAACTGAAAATATTTTTCAGGGTTGGGGGAGAGTGAAAAATTAGGGGGCTGGAGAGATTTAGGGGTCGGGGAAAATTTTAGGGGTCAGGACGAACTTTTTAGGGGTCAAGCAAAATTTGTGGTTTTTTTTTGTTTTGAAGTCAAAATATTTCTCAGGGTTGGGGGGAGAGTGAAAAATTAGGGGGCTAGAGAGATTTAGGGGTCGGGGAAAATTTTAGGGGTCAGGACGAACTTTTATGGGGTCAGGCCAAATTTTTTTCTTTTTTTTGGTTTTGAACTCAGAATATTTCTCAGGGTTGGGGGAGAGTGAAAAATTAGGGGGCTGGAGAGATTGAGGGGTCGGGGAAAATTTTAGGGGTCAGGCGGAACTTTTTAGGGGTCAGGCCAAATTTTTTTGATTTTTTTTGTTTTGAACTTGAAATAATTCTCAGGGTTGTTGGACACTGAAAAAAAAAGTTGGGGGGGGGGGCTGGAGAGATTAGGGGTCGGGGAAAATTTTAGGGGTCAGGCCAAATTTTTAGGGGTCAGGCCAAATTTTTTTTTTTTTTGAACTTAAAATATATCTCAGGGTTGGGGGAGAGTGAAAAATTAGTGGGATGGAGAGATTTATGGGTCGGGGAAAATTTTAGGGGTCAGGACGCACTTTTTAGGGGTCAGGCCAATTTTTTTTTTTTTTTTTTTTTTTGAAGTCAAAATATTTCTCAGGGTTGGGGGAGAGTGAAAAATTAGGCGGCTGGAGAGATTTAGGGGTCGGGGAAATTTTTAGGGGTCAGGACGAACTTTTTAGGGGTCAGGCCAAATTTTTTTCTTTTTTTTGGTTTTGAACTGAAAATATTTCTCAGGGTTGGGGGAGAGGTAAAAATTAGGGGCTGGAGAGATTTAAGGGTTGTGGAAAATTTTAGGGGTCACGACGAACTTTTTAGGGGTCAGGCCAAATTTTTTTGTTTTTTTTGGTTTTGAACTGAAAATATTTCTCATGGTTGGGGGAGAGGTAAAAATTATGGGGCTGGGGAGATTTAGGGGTTGGGGAAAATTTTAGGGGTCAGGACGAACTTTTTAGGGGTCAGGCCAAATTTTTTTCTTTTTTTTGGTTTTGAACTCAAAATATTTCTCATGGTTGGGGGAGAGTGAAAAATTAGGGGGCTAGAGAGATTTAGGGGTCGGGGAAAATTTTAGGGGTCAGGCGGAACTTTTTAGGGGTCAGGCCAATTTTCTTTGTTTTTTTTTGTTTTGAAGTCAAAATATTTCTCATCGTTGGGGGAGAGTGAAAAATTAGGGGGCTGGAGAGATTTAAGGGTCGGGGAAAATTTTAGGGGTCAGGACGCACTTTTTAGGGGTCAGGCCAATTTTTTTTTTTTTTTTTTTTTTTGAAGTCAAAATATTTCTCAGGGTTGGGGGAGAGTGAAAAATTAGGCGGCTGGAGAGATTTAGGGGTCGGAGAAATTTTTAGGGGTCAGGACGAACTTTTTAGGGGTCAGGCCAAATTTTTTTCTTTTTTTTGGTTTTGAACTCAAAATATTTCTCATCGTTGGGGGAGAGTGAAAAATTAGGGGGCTGGAGAGATTTACGGGTCGGGGAAAATTTTAGGGGTCAGGACGAACTTTTTAGGTGTCAGGCCAAATTTTTTTGTTTTTTTTTGTTTTTAACTGAAAATATTTCTCATGGTTGGGGGAGAGTGACAAATTAGGGGGCTAGAGAGATTTAGGGGTCGGGGAAAATTTTAGGGGTCAGGCGGAACTTTTTAGGGGTCAGGCCAATTTTTTTTGTTTTTTTTTGTTTTGAAGTCAAAATATTTCTCATCGTTGGGGGAGAGTGAAAAATTAGGGGGCTGGAGAGATTCAGGGGTCGGTGAAAATTTTAGGGGTCAGGACGAACTTTTTAGGGGTCGGGCCAAATTTTTTTTTTTTTTTTTGGTTTTGAACTGAAAATATTTCTCAGGGTTGGGGGAGAGGTAAAAATTAGGGGCTGGAGAGATTTAAGGGTTGTGGAAAATTTTAGGGGTCACGACGAACTTTTTAGGGGTCAGGCCAAATTTTTTTCTTTTTTTTGGTTTTGAACTGAAAATATTTCTCATGGTTGGGGGAGAGGTAAAAATTATGGGGCTGGGGAGATTTAGGGGTTGGGGAAAATTTTAGGGGTCAGGACGAACTTTTTAGGGGTCAGGCCAAATTTTTTTCTTTTTTTTGGTTTTGAACTCAAAATATTTCTCATGGTTGGGGGAGAGTGAAAAATTAGGGGGCTAGAGAGATTTAAGGGTCGGGGAAAATTTTAGGGGTCAGGCGGAACTTTTTAGGGGTCAGGCCAATTTTTTATGTTTTTTTTTGTTTTGAAGTCAAAATATTTCTCATCGTTGGGGGAGAGTGAAAAATTAGGGGGCTGGAGAGATTTAAGGGTTGGGGAAAATTTTAGGGGTCAGGACGCACTTTTTAGGGGTCAGGCCAAATTTTTTTGTTTTTTTTGGTTTTGAACTGAAAATAATTCTCATGGTTGGGGGAGAGGTAAAAATTAGGGGGCTGGAGAGATTTAGGGGTCGGGGAAAATTTTAGGGGTCAGGCCAAATTGTTTAGGGGTCCGCCCAAATTTAGGGGCGGCGATATGTACGTATTTAGCTTCCACACCGGGGCGGCGATAGGTACTTATTTAGCATTCAGCGGTGGTGATAGGTACTTATATAGCATGTGCACATGGGCGGTAATAAGTATGTATATAGTATGCACACCAGGGCAGTGATAGGTATGTATTTAGCATGCGCACTGAGGCAGCGATCGGTTCATATATAGCACGCGCACCGGGGCGGCGATAGGTACATATATAGCACGCGCACAGGGGCGGCGAAAGGTACATATTTTAAATTCACACCGGGGCGGCGAATAGTACATATTTAAAATTCACACCGGGGCGGCGATAGGTACGTATTTAGCATTCACACCGGGGCGGCAATAGGTATGTATTTAGCATTCACACCGGGGCGGCGATAGGTACGTATATAGCACGCGCACAGTGGCGGCGAAAGGTACATATTTAAAATTCACACCGGGGCGGCGAATAGTACATATTTAAAATTCACACCGGGGCGGCGATAGGTACGTATTTAGCATTCACACCGGGGCGGCGATAGGTATGTATTTAGCATTCACACCGGGGCAGCGATAGGTATGTATTTGGCATTCGCACCGGGGTGGCGATATGTACGTATTTAGCTTCCTCACCGGGGCGGCGATAGGTACTATTTAGAATTCACACCGGGGCGGCGATAGGTACGTATTTAGAATTCACACCAGGGGCGGCGATAGGTATGTATTTAGCATTCGCACCGGGGCGGCGATATATACGTATTTAGCTTCCACACCAGGGTGGCGATAGGTACGTATTCAGAATTCAGGGGTGGCGATAGCTACGTATATAGCATGTACACATGGGCAGCAATAAGTACGTACATAGCATGCGCTCTGCGGCGGCGATCAGTACATATATAGTACGCGCACCGGGGCAGCGAAAAGTTATGTATTTAGCATTCGCACCGTGGTAGTGATAGGTACGTATTTAGCATTCGCACCGGGGCGGCTATAGGTACGTATTTAGCATTCGCACCAGGGCGGCTATAGGTACGTATTTAGCATTCGCACTGGGCCGGCGATAGGTACTTATGTAGCATGCACAACGGGGCGCAATTGGTATGTCTGTAGTATTCGCACTAGGGCAGCGATAGGTACTTATGTAGCATGCACACCGGGGCGCAATAGGTATTTATTTAGCATTCACACCGGGGCAACGATAGGTACTATTTAGCATTCGCAACAGGGCGGCGATAGGTACTTAAATAGTATCTGCACCGGGGCGGCGATAGGTACGTATATAGTATGTGCACTGGGGCGGCGATAGGTACGTATATAGTATGCGCACGAGGGTGATAATAGATACGTATATAGTATGAACACCGTGGTGGAGATAAGTACCTATATAGAAGGCGCAGATAGAGGTGTTACTTTTTATAGAAATATGTCATATTATTACCCTGGGCAATAGGAGAAATGGTGGGGAAGAAACAGCTTTTGCAAAAGGCAAAATTAGAAAGTAGCAGCGAAATGGGGTGACCAGGGAAGATAAAGGTAGCAGATAAAGAGACGGCTATAGAGAGAGGGGGCGGACATAGAAGTTTGAATATAAAGATGTTACACACACGATCTTTCTTCAAATATATGTTTTTATGACCCCGAGCAACGCCGGGTAGCCCCGCTAGTCTATTATATAAAGGCCAGTTGTCTGTATGTCTGTTTGTCTGTTTGTCTGTTTGTCTGTATGTCCAGAAACTCCTCCGAGAGGACCCAACAAACAGTCACACGGTTGACGTCATTATGACCGGCCAGCCCCGGGTCGTATAATATCTCAGAACCGGAAAAAAAAATGGACTCTTCGGGGTTCGACTGAGCACTTTTCTCCAATGGGGGGGTGCCTTTTTCCTCGATTTTCAACGTTGTTTAGTACTAATTTGAGAAAAAACAATGAAATAATGCACCGTCATGATTTTAACAGGAAGTGACGTCAGAGGAAATCCCTAACGGCTCTTTTTTGAACATGAGTTTATAGTGAAGCAAGTGTTGCTTAATCACAAACGGCACTTTTTTTGAACACGAGTCCATAGTCAAGCATGGGTTGCTTACTTACTAACGGCACTTTTTTGAACATGAGTCCATAGTGATGCAAGGGTTGCGTAACCTCTAACGGCACTTTTTGATACATGCGTTTATAGTGACGCAAGTGTTGTTTAATCAATAACGGCACTTTTTTTAACATGAGTTTTTTTCTGTTGACATGATAACATCCTCCTAGGTATTACCTCCTCCTTTTTGAGAGGTGTGAAGTTAGTGTAGTATCAGTAAAATTAAAGTAATGTATGCTCTCCCATTGTTTTCACTACTATTTGTATACATATTGTATACATATTGAAAAATTGGGGTGGGTGTGGGGGGTGTCGGCATTCGCCGGTGTGAGCGCCTCAGGAGAAATTTGGGGGGGGGGGGGTATCGACATTCGGCGGTGGAGTTACGCAAGTATGGTCGCCTCAGGCGAAATTTGGGGAGGAGTGTCGGCATTCGTCAGTATGAGCGCCTCAGGTCGAATTTGGGGAGGAGTGTCGGCACTTTTTTTTAACACGAGTCCATAGTGAAGCAAGGGTTGCTGAATTACTAACGGCACTTTTTGATACATGCGTTTATAGTGACGCAAGTGTTGTTTAATCAATAACGGCACTTTTTTTAACATGAGTTTTTTTCTGTTGACATGATAACATCCTCCTAGGTATTACCTCCTCCTTTTTGTATACATATTTAAAAATTGGGGTGGGTGTGGAGGGTGTCGGCATTCGCCGGTGTTAGCGGCTCAGGCGAAATTTGAGGGGAGGGTCGGCATTCGGCGGTGGGGCGCCTCAGGCCAAATTTGGGGAGGGGGAATGTCGGCATTTGCCGGTATTAGCGCCTCAGGCGAAATTTGGGGAAGAGGAGTGTCAGCATTCGCCGGTGGGGCGCAGAATTTGGGAAGGAGTGTCGGCATTCGCCAGTATGAGCGCCTCAGGCGAAATTTGGGAAGGCCGAATTTGGTGGAGGGGGAGTTGCGGCATTCGCCGGTATGAGCGCCTCAGGACAAATATGGGAAGGGTGAGTGTCGGCATTCGGCGGTGGTGCGCCTCAGGCGAAATTCGGGGAGGAGGTCCTCAGGCCGAATTTGGGGAGTAGTGTCGGCATGGGGGAGGCCGAATTTGGGGGAGGGGGAGTTGCGGCATTAGCCGGTGTGAGCGCCTCAGGCCAAATATGGGGAGAGTCAGTCGGCATTCGGCGGTGGTGCGCCTCAGGCAAAATTTGGGGAGGGGAGCGCTTAAGGCGAACTTTGGAGGAGTGACGGCAGTACTTTAGGGGAGAGGAAGTGAACAAAAGGAAAAGGGATTCAAAAATAAAATGATAATCTGATTTTTGATTCGAGAGTGTAAGATCGACACCTATAGGATAGGACTAGATAATACACTTTATCTCAAGGCAAAAATGCCGAGAACAGATACTACACTTTGATCTTAGCCAAAAGACCAAGTAAAGATCCGAAATTAAAATTCTGAGGTTTTACTGGGGTATTTATAACCAATCTACACCTGAACAGCGGTCTATCCACTAGACACTGTTTAAATTACATTATTAAATTAACAAGTAATAATAACTAGGATTTTCTTTCAAAAAACATTGTATACTACTATTTAACAAATTCTTATATAAGTTTGGAATATCAACAATGAATTTTAGACTCCCCTAGGCCGTTTTTCTCTAATTCAACATAGCTTTCATACGCCATTACCGAAAATGACATTAATTCACTTCTTTTGGCTAACATCAAAGTGTAGTATCTGTTTCGATGGATACTGCACCCCATAGACTGGTATCGTCTTGGCCTTCGGGGCTTCATTCCGTCGGTCTATGGGTTTGTCCTGTGCAGTTCTAGGAGGTCAAATTCGATAGTAAATTCGAAATAATCTAATGTATTTATGTACTAATCCGATAAAAATGCAGAGTCACTGTAAACATCCCAT
The DNA here is from genome assembly GCA_963556195.1 of Sepiola atlantica. Classification (NCBI taxonomy): domain Eukaryota; kingdom Metazoa; phylum Mollusca; class Cephalopoda; order Sepiida; family Sepiolidae; genus Sepiola; species Sepiola atlantica. The sequence continues at coordinate 83,211 of CAUVYP010000356.1, forward strand.
AATCCCTTGCCGGATGTACCCGGTCTTGTCCTAAATTGTGTCCGGTTGTATCAGATCATCCAATAACTTCTGTCCGGATGCATCAATAACAACATAGTAATCCTACGTTAAGAGTGTGTAGTGAAACAACGGTTGCTCAATCACATCCGCACCTGTCCCATAATCCCTTGCCGGATGTACCCGGTCTTGCTCTAAATTGTGTCCGGTTATATCATGACGTCAGAGAGTGACAGATAATTTGAAAAATAATGCAAAGTGGCGGGAAGAAATTCACTCACACTACAACCTTTTAATAGACGCTAATATTCCTCCCACTCCCTTCCGTTATCATGATAGGCATTCCCTCCTCCTTTCATGTCAAATTGGGGGGGGGGGGTGACGGCATTCGCCGGTGTGAGTCCCTCAGGCCAAATTTGGGGAGGGGGAGTGTCGGCATTCGCCGGCGCTCACACCTTTTTGAGAGGGTGGAGACAGTGTAGTATCTGTTGCGAGGAGAGAGTGTCAGCATTCGCCGGTGTGAGCGCATCAGGCCAAATCTTTTCTTGGGGGGGGGGGTATTAAGCAAATCTATAATAAAGACCAATGTGCATTTATTTGTATCTATAATAAAGGCCAATGTGCATTTATTTGTATCTTCTATTATATAAAGGCCAGTTGTCTGTATGTCTGTCTGTTTGTCTGTTTGTATGTCCAGATACTCCTCCGAGAGTACCCAACAAACAGTCACACGGTTGACGTCATTATGACCGGCCAGCCCCGGGACGTATACTATCTCAGAACCGGAAAAAAAATGGACTCTTCGAGGGTCGACTGCCTTTTTCCTCGATTTTCAACGTTGTTTAGTACTAATTTGAGAAAAAAACAATGACATCATGTAGAATTTGAGAAATAATGCACCGTCATGCTTTTAACAGGAAATGACGTCAGAGGAAAAGAGTGTAGGGAAGAAAATCCCTCACACTAAAACTCTTCTTTCCCTCTCACTCCCACCCCTTCTACCTTCCTTTCCTCCCCTACGCCCGTTCTGTTGTTATGATACCACCCTCCTAGGCATTACCTCCTCCTTTTTGAGAGTTGTAGAGATAGAGCGGCGGTGTGACTGCTTCAGGTCAAATTAGGGGGGGGGAGTGTCGGCATTCGCCGGTGAAGCGCCTCATGCCAAATTTGGAGATGGGGGATTGTCGGCATAATGCAAAGTCACGATTTTAACAGGAAATGACGTCAAAGTGGATCCCTAACGGAACTTTTTTGAACACGAGTTTATAGTGAAGCAAGGGTTGCTTAATCCTAACCGCATTTCTTCTGTTGACATGATACCATCCTCCCAGGTATTACCTCCTTCTTTTTGAGAGGTGTGAAGTTAGTGTAATAAATAATTATGCTCCACCATTGTTTTCACTAATATTTGTATACATATTAAATAACGTTTCAAGAAGTAAAGTAAAAAGAGAAATAATTATGCTCCACCATTGTTTTCACTAATATTTGTATACATATTAAATAACGTCTCAAGAAGTAAGGTAAGAAGAGAAATTATTATGCTCCTCCATTGTTTTCACTTATATTTGTATACATATTAAATAACGTTTCAATCAGTAAATTTAAAGGAAGAAAAAATTATGCTCCGCCATTGTTTTCACTAATATTTGTATACATATTAAAAAACGTCTCAATAAATAAACTAAAAATAGAAATAATTATGCTCCGCCACTGTTTTCACTAATATTTGTATACATATTAAATAACGTTTCAATAAGTAAAGTAAGAAGAGAAATAATTATGCTCCACCATTGTTTTCACTAATATTTGTATACATATTAAATAACGTCTCAATAAGTACAGTAAGAAGAGAAATAATTATGCTCCGCCATTGTTTTCACTAATATTTGTATACATATTAAAAAACATCTCAATAAATAAAGTAAGAATAGAAATAATTATGCTCCGCCACTGTTTTCACTAATATTTGTATACATGTTAAATAACATTTTTTTTTGAACTCAAAATATTTCGCTGGAGACATTGAGGGGTCGGAGAAAATTTTAGGGGTCAATCCGAACTTTTTAGGGGTCAGGCAAAATTTGTTCTTTTTTATTTTGTTTTTAACTCAAAATATTTCTCAGGGTTATGTGAGAGTGAAAAATTAGTTGGGATGAGGGGCTGGAGAGATTTAGGGGTCAGGCCGCACTTTTTAGTGGTCACGCCAATTTTTTGTTTTGAAGTCAAAATATTTCTCAGAGTTGGAGGAGAGTGAAAAATTAGGGGGCTGGAGAGATTGAGGGGTCGGCGAAAAATTTTAGGGGTCAGGCCGAACTTTTTAGGAGTCAGGCCAAATTTTTTTGTTTTTTTTTTGTTTTGAACTGAAAATATTTCTCAGGGTTGGGGGAGAGTGAAAAATTAGGGGGATGGAGAGATTTAGGGGTCGGGGAAAATTTTAGGGGTCAGGACGAACTTTTAAGGGGTCAGGCCAAATTTTTTTCTTTTTTTTGGTTTTGAAGTCAAAATATATCTCATGGTTGGGGGAGAGTGAAAAATTAGGGGGCTGGAGAGATTTAGGGGTCGGGGAAAATTTTAGGGGTCAGGACGAACTTTTTAGGGGTCAGGCCAAATTTTTTTGTTTTTTTTTGTTTTGAAGTCAAAATATTTCTCAGGGTTGGGGGAGAGTGAAAAATTAGGGGGCTGCAGAGATTTAGGGGTCGGGGAAAATTTTAGGGGTCAGGACGAACTTTTTAGGGGTCAGGCCAAATTTTTTGTTTTTTTTTTGTTTTGAAGTCAAAATATTTTTCATGGTTGGAGGAGAGTGAAAAATTAGGGGGCTGGAGAGATTTAGGGTTCGGGGAAAATTTTAGGGGTCAGGCCAAATTTTTTTGTTTTTTTTTGTTTTGAAGTCAAAATATATCTCATGGTTGGGGGAGAGTGAAAAATTAGGGGGCTGGAGAGATTTAGGGGTCGGGGAAAATTTTAGGGGTCAGGACGAACTTTTTAGGGGTCAGGCCAAATTTTTTGTTTTTTTTTGTTTTGAAGTCAAAATATTTCTCATGGTTGGGGGAGAGTGAAAAATTAGGGGCTGGAGAGATTTAGGGGTCGGGGAAAATTTTAGGGGTCAGGACGAACTTTTTAGGGGCAGGCCAAATTTTTTGTTTTTTTTTGTTTTGAAGTCAAAATATATCTCATGGTTGGGGGAGAGTGAAAAATTAGGGGGCTGGAGAGATTTAGGGGTCGGGAAAAATTTTAGGGGTCAGGACGAACTTTTTAGGGGTCAGGCCAAATTTTTTGCTTATTTTTTGTTTTGAAGTCAAAATATTTCTCAGGGTTGGGGGAGAGTGAAAAATTAGGGGGCTGGAGAGATTTAGGGGTCGGGGAAATTTTAGGGGTCAGGACGAACTTTTTAGGGGTCAGGCCAAATTTTTTTTTTTTTTTTTTTTTTTTTGTTTTGAAGTCAAAATATTTCTCAGGATTGGGGGAGAGTGAAAAATTAGGGGGCTGGAGAGATTTAGAGGTCGGGGAAATTTTAGGGGTCAGGACGAACTTTTTAGGGGTCAGGCCAAATTTTTTTGTTTTTCTTTGTTTTTTTTTTGTTTTGAAGTCAAAATATATCTCAATGTTGGGGGAGAGTTAAAAATTAGGGGGCTGGAGAGATTGAGGGGTCGGGGAAAATTTTAGGGGTCAGGCGGAACTTTTTAGGGGTCAGGCCAAATTTTTTTGTTTATTTTTGTTTTGAAGTCAAAATATTTCTCATGGTTGGGGGAGAGTGAAAAATTAGGGGGCTGGAGACATTTAGGGTCGGGAAAATTTTAGGGGTCAGGCGGAACTTTTTCGGGGTCAGGCCAAATTTTTTTGTTTTTTTTTGTTTTGAAGTCAAAATATTTCTCATGGTTGGGGGAGAGTGAAAAATTAGAGGCTGGAGAGATTTAGGGGACGGGGAAAATTTTAGGGGTCAGGCCAAATTTTTTAGGGTCTGCCCAAATTTAGGGGCGGCGATATGTCTGTATTTAGCTTCCACACCGGGGCGGCGATAGGTACTTATTTAGCATTCAGCAGTGGTGATAGGTACTTATATAGCATGTGGACATGGGCGGTAATAAGTACGTATATAGTATGCACACCGGGGCAGTGATAGGTATGCATTTAGCATGCGCACTGAGGAAGCGATCGGTTCATATATAGCACGCGCACCGGGGCGGCGATAGGTACGTATCTAGCACGCGCACAGGGGCGGCGAAAGGTACATATTTAAAATTCACACCGGGCGGCAAAAGGTACATATTTAAAATTCACACCGGGGCGGCGATAGGTACGTATTTAGCATTCACACCGGGGCGGCGATAGGTATGTATTTAGCATTCACACCGGGGCAGCGATAGGTATGTATTTAGCATTCGCACCGGGGCAGCGATATGTACGTATTTAGCTTCCGCACCGGGGCGGCGATAGGTACGTATTTAGAATTAACACCGGGGCGGCAATAGGTACGTATTTTGAATTCACACCGGGGCGGCGATAGGTATGTATTTAGCATTCGCACCGGGGCGGCGATATGTACGTATTTAGCTTCCACACCAGGGCGGCGATAGGTACGTATTCAGAATTCAGGGGTGGCGATAGCTACGTATATAGCATGTACACACGGGCAGCAATAAGTACGTACATAGCATGCGCTCTGCGGCGGCGATCAGTACATATATTGCATGCGTACCGGGGCGGCGAAAGGTATGTATTTCGCATTCGCACCGTAGTGGTGATAGGTACGTATTTAGCATTCGCACTGGGGCGGCTATAGGTACGTATTTAGCATTCGCACCAGGGCGGCTATAGGTACGTATTTAGCATTCGCACTGGGCCGGCGATAGGTACGTATTTAGCATTCACACCAAAGCGGCAATATGTACATATTAATTATTCGCACTAGGGCAGTGATAGGTACTTATGTAGCATGCACACCGGAGCGCAATTGGTATGTCTTTAGTATTCGCACTAGGGCAGCGATAGGTACTTATGTAGCATGCACACCGGGGCGCAATAGGTATGTATTTAGCATTCACACCGGGGCAACGATAGGTACTATTTAGCATTCGCAACGGGGCGGCGATAGGTACTTAAATAGTATCTGCACCGGGGCGGCGATAGGTACGTATATAGTATGTGCACTGGGGCGGCGATAGGTACGTATATAGTATGCGCACGAGGGTGATAATAGATACGTATATAGTATGAACACCGTGGTGGAGATAAGTACCTATATAGAAGGCGCAGATAGAGGTGTTACTTTTTATAGAAATATGTCATATTATTACCCTGGGCAATAGGAGAAATGGTGGGGAAGAAACAGCTTTTGCAAAAGGCAAAATTAGAAAGTAGCAGCGAAATGGGGTGACCAGGGAAGATAAAGGTAGCAGATAAAGAGACGGCTATAGAGAGAGGGGGCGGACATAGAAGTTTGAATATAAAGATGTTACACACACGATCTTTCTTCAAATATATGTTTTTATGACCCCGAGCAACGCCGGGTAGCCCCGCTAGTCTATTATATAAAGGGCAGTTGTCTGTATGTCTGTCTGTTTGTTTGTTTGTATGTCCAGATACTCCTCAAAAACTACGCGGCGACATGTCAAAAAGTTGATATCTTTAGCACCGTACATATCCCGGAATCATAATATCTAAAAATCACGACAAACGATTCACTCGCTGACAGTCAACCGGACCACTTTCCGACAAAAGGTAGCAGTTTTTTCGTATTTTTCACGAAATTTCAACGTTAATATGTACTAAATTCGAAATAATCTAATGTATTTATGTACTAATCCGATAAAAATGTCGAGTCACTGTAAGCATCCCATAATCCCTTTGCCGGATGTACCCGGTCTTGCCCTAAATTGTGTCCGGTTGTATCAGATCATCCAATAACTTCTGTCCGGATGCATCAATAACAACATAGGAATCCTACGTTAAGAGTGTGTAGTGAAACAAGGGTTGCTCAATCACATCCGCACCTGTCCCATAATCCCTTGCCGGATGTACCCGGTCTTGCCCTAAATTGTGTCCGGTTATATCAGGTCATCATGACGTCAGAGAGTGGCAGTTTTCCTTTCTGTAAATTTTTCCCTCTCACACTTTCTTTCTTAATTATTAATAGACGATAATATTCCCCCCCTCCCTCCCTGTGGCCGTTCTGTTATCATGATAGGAATTACCTCCTCCTTTCAGGTCAAATTGGGGGGGGGTACGGTATTCGCCCGTGTGAGCATTACCTCCTCCTTTTTTGAGAAGTGTAGGGGTAGGGTAGTATCGGTTCCGTTGTCATGATGCACTGATCCCATGCATTACCTCCTCTTTTTTTGAGAAGTGTAGATGTAGAATAGTATCGGTTCCGATATCATGATGGGCTCATCCCATGAATTACCTCCTCCTTTTTTGAGAAGTGTAGGGGTAGGGTCGTATCGGTTCCGTTGTCATGATGCCCTCATCCCATGCATTATCTCTCCCTTTTTTGAGAAGTGTTGAGGTAGGGTCGTATAAGTTCCGTTGTCATGATGCCCTCATCCCATGCATTATCTCCTCCTTTTTTGAGAAGTGTTGAGGTAGGGTCGTATCGGTTCCGTTGTCATGATGCCCTCATCCCATGCATTATCTCCTCCTTTTTTGAGAAGTGTTGAGGTAGGGTCGTATCGGTTCCGTTATCATGATGCACTATTCCCATGCATTACCTCCTCCTTTTTTGAGAAGTGTAGAGGTAGGGTCGTATCGGTTCCGTTGTCATGATGCACTATTCCCATGCATTACCTCCTCCTTTTTTGAGCAGTGTAGAGGTAGGGTATGTGTGGGTACCCTGCGACCTGACGAAGTATGGGTACGTACCCTGCGACCCCACGAAGTATGTGTGGGTACCCTGCGAACCGCACGAAGTATGTGTGGGTACCCTGCGACCGGACGAAGTATGTGTAGGTACCCTGCGACCGTACTAAGTATGTGTAGGTACCCTGCGACCGCACGAAGTACGTGTGGGTACCCTGCTGCCTGACGAAGTATGTGTGGGTACCCTGCGACCGCACGAAGTATGTGTGGGTACCCTGCGACCGCACGTAGTATGTGTGGGTACCCTGTGACCGAACGAAATATGTGTGGGTACCCTGCGACCGGACGAAGTATGTATAGGTACCCTGTGACCGCACGAAGTATGTGTGGGTACCCTGCGACCGGACGAAGTATGTGTGAGTACCCTGCGACCGCACGAAGTATGTGTGGGTACCATGCGACCGCACGAAGTATGTATAGGTACCCTGCTGCCTGACGAAGTATGTGTGGGTACCCTGCGCCTGCACGAAGTGTGTGGGTACCCTGCGACACGACGAAGTATGTGTGAGTACCCTGCGACCGCACGAAGTATGTGTGGGTACCCTGCGACCGGACGAAGTATTTGTGGGTACACTGCGACCGGACGATGTATACGTGGGTACTCTGCGACCGGACGAAGTATGTGTTGGTACCCTGCGACCGCACGAAGTATGTGTGGGTACCCTGCGACCGCACGAAGTATGTGTGGGTACCCTGCGACCGCACGAAGTATGTGTGGGTACCCTGCGACCGGACGAAGTATGTGTAGGTACCCTGCGACCGCACGAAGTACGTGTGGGTACCCTGCTGCCTGACGAAGTATGTGTGGGTACCCTGCGACCGCACGAAGTATGTGTGGGTACCCTGCGACCGCACGTAGTATGTGTGGGTACCCTGTGACCGAACGAAATATGTGTAGGTACCCTGCGAACGGACGAAGTATTTGTGGGTACCCTGCTGCCTGACGAAGTATGTGTGGGTACCCTGCGACCGCACGAAGTATGTGTGGGTACCCTGCGACCGGACGAAGTATGTATAGGTACCCTGCGACCGCACGAAGTATGTGTGGGTACCCTGCGACCGCACGAAGTATGTGTGGGTACCCTGCTGCCTGACGAAGTATGTGTGGGTACCCTGCGACCGCACGAAGTATGTGTGGGTACCCTGCGACCGCACAAAGTATGTGTGGGTACCCTGCGACCGGACGAAGTATGTGTGGGTACCCTGCGACCGGACGAAGTATGTATAGGTACCCTGTGACCGCACGAAGTATGTGTGGGTACCCTGCGACCGGACGAAGTATGTGTGAGTACCCTGCGACCGCACGAAGTATGTGTGGGTACCATGCGACCGCACGAAGTATGTATAGGTACCCTGCTGCCTGACGAAGTATGTGTGGGTACCCTGCGCCTGCACGAAGTGTGTGGGTACCCTGCGACACGACGAAGTATGTGTGAGTACCCTGCGACCGCACGAAGTATGTGTGGGTACCCTGCGACCGGACGAAGTATTTGTGGGTACACTGCGACCGGACGATGTATACGTGGGTACTCTGCGACCGGACGAAGTATGTGTTGGTACCCTGCGACCGCACGAAGTATGTGTGGGTACCCTGCGACCGCACGAAGTATGTGTGGGTACCCTGCGACCGCACGAAGTATGTGTGGGTACCCTGCGACCGGACGAAGTATGTATAGGTACCATGCGACCGCACGAAGTATGTGTGGGTACCCTGCTACCGGACGAAGTATGTGTGGGTACCCTGCGACCGCACGAAGTATGTATAGGTACCCTGCTGCCTGACGAAGTATGTGTGGGTACCCTGCGACCGCACGAAGTATGTGTGGGTACCCTGCGACCGCACGAAGTATGTATAGGTACCCTGCGACCGCACGAAGTATGTGTGGGTACCCTGCGACCGCACGAAGTATTTGTGGGTACCCTGCAACCGCACGAAGTATTTGTGGGTACCCTGCGACCGCACGAAGTATGTGTGGGTACCCTGCGACCGCACCAAGTATGTATGGGTACCCTGCGACCGCACGAAGTATGTGTGGGTACCCTGCGACCGCACGAAGTATGTGTGGGTACCCTGCGACCGCAGGAAGTATGTGGGGGTACCCTGCGACCGGACGAAGTATGTATAGGTACCCTGCGTCCGGACGAAGTATGTATGGGTACCCTGCGACCGGACGAAGTATGGGTTGGTACCCTGCGACCGCACGAAGTATGTGTGGGTACCCTGCGACCGCACGAAGTATGTGTGGGTACCCTGCGACCGGACGAAGTATGTGTGGGTACCCTGCGTCCGGACGAAGTATGTATGGGTACCCTGCGACCGCACGAAGTATGTATAGGTACCCTGCGACCGCACGAAGTATGTGTGGGTACCCTGCGACCGCACGAAGTATGTGTGGGTACTCTGCGACTGCACGAATATGTGTGGGTACCCTGCGACCGTACGAAGTATGGGTGGGTACCCTGCGACCGGACGAAGTATGTGTGGGTACCCTGCGACCGCACGAACTATGTGTGGGTACCCTGCGACCGCACGAACTATGTGTGGGTACCCTGACGTCAGAGAGTGGCAGGAAGAAATTCACTCACACTACAACCATTTTTTTCTTTCTCTCTTTTTTTCCGCTCACTCCCACACTTTCTTTCTTAATTATTAATAGACGCTAATATCCCCCCCCCCTCCCTATGGCCGTTCTGTTATCATGATAGGCATTCCCTCCTCCTTTCGGGGGGGGAGTCGGCATTCGCCGGTGTGAGCGCTTCAGGTGAAATTTGGGTGAGGGGGATTGTCGGCATTCGCCGGTGTGAGCGCCTCAGGCCAAATCTGGCGAGGGGGAATGTCGGCATTCGGCGGCTCAGGCCAATCTGGGGAGGGGAGGAGGGAAATGTCGGCATTCGGCGGTATGAACGATCGCCTGTGGGGCGCCTCAGGCGAAATTTAGGGATGGGGCGTATTGGCATACGCCGGTGAGGCAGGCGAAATTTGGGGGAGGGGGAGTGTCGGTATTCGCCGGTGTCAGCGCCTCAGGCGAAATTTGGGGGGAGTCGTCGGTGACACAGATCCCGACCTTGGGGGTATATCAACCGGTACTTTAGGGGAGAGGAAGTGAGCTAAAGGAAAAGGGATTAAAAAATGAAATGATAATCTGATTTTGGATTCGACAGTGTAAGATCGACACCTATCGGATAGGACTAGATATACACTTGATCTCAAGGCAATAATGCCGAGAACAGATACTACACTTTGATCTTAGCCAAAAGGCCGAGAAACATCCGAAATTCAGCTATTTATCAACTTTCCGACAAAAGGTAGCAGTTTTTTCGTATTTTACACCACTTTTTCAACGTTAATATGTAGTAAATTCGAAATAATCTAATGTATTTATGTACTAATCCGATAAAAATGCAGAGTCACTGTAAACATCCCATAATCCCTTGCCGGATGTACCCGGTCTTGCCCGACATTCAGCCCGGTTGTATCAGATCATCCAATAACTTCTGTCCGGATAAATCAATAACAACATAGGAATCCTACGTTATAAGTGTGTAGTGAAACAAGGGTTGCTCAATCACATCCGCACCTGTCCAATAATCCCTTGCTGGATGTACCCGGTCTTGCCCTAAATTGTGTCCGGTTATATCAGGTCATAGTACTCGGCGTTGTCCGGGAAAAAAGTGCTCAATGTCCTAGATAGACCTACTGTAGTGATAGGTTTGCATAATATCTTAACAGCATCTACGCTGAAAAGGATGGGGGGATCGATAAGAGTTATTTCAGTAGTGCTCAGGAGGCCTCTTTGATTTTCAAATACTCGGCGTTGTCCGGGAGAAAAGTGCTCAATGTCCTAGATAGAGCTACTGTAGTGATAGGTTTGGAAAATATTTTAAAGCCATCTTCGTTCCCCTTTGGACTATTTGGCAGATCAAAAGGAGGGATACCTAAGTGATTTCAGTAGTCCTCAGGAGGCCTCCTTTGTTATCAAAGTACTCAGCGTTGTCCGGGAGAAAAGCGCTCAATGTCCTAGATAGAGCTACTGTAGTGATAGGTTTGGAAAATATTTTAACGCTATCTTCGTTCCCCTTTGGACTATTTGGCAGATCAGAAGGAGAGAGGATACCTATGTGATTTCAGTAGTCCTCAGGAGGCCTCCTTGATTATCAAAGTACTCGGCGTTGTCCGGGAGAAAAGTGCTCAATATCCTAGATAGAGCTACTGTAGTGATAGGTTTGGAAAATATTTTAACGCCATCTTCGTTCCCCTTTGGACTATTTCGCAGATCAGAAGGAGAGAGGATGCCTAAGTAATTTCAGTAGTCCTCAGGAGGCCTCCTTGATTATCAAAGTACTCGACGTTGTCCGGGAGAAAAGTGCTCAATGTCCTAGATAGAGCTACTGTAGTGATAGGTTTGGAAAATATTTTAACGCTATCTTCGTTCCCCTTTGGACTATTTCGCAGATCAGAAGGAGAGAGGATACCTAAGTGATTTCAGTAGTCCTCAGGACGCCTCCTTGATTATCAAAGTACTCGGCGTTGTCCGAGAGAAAAGTGCTCAATGTCCTAGATAGAGCTACTGTAGTGATAGGTTTGGATAATATTTTAACAGCATCTACGCTGAAAAGGATGGGGGAATCGATATAAGTTATTACAGTAGTTCTCAGGAGGCGTCTTTGATTATCAAAGTACTCGGCGTTGTCCGGGAGAAAAGTGCTCAATATCCTAGATAGAGCTACTGTAGTGATAGGTTTGGAAAATATTTTAATGCAATCTTCGTTCCCCTTTGGACTATTTGGCAGATCAGAAGGAGAGAGGATACCTAAGTGATTTCAGTAGTGCTCAGGAGGCCTCCTTGATCTTCAAAGTACTCGGCGTTGTCCGGGAGAAAATTGCTGAATGTCCTAGATAGAGCTACTGTAGTGATAGGTTAGGATAATATTTTAACAGCATCTACGCTGAAAAGGATGGGGGAATCGATAAGAGTTATTTAAGGAGTGCTCATGAGGCCTCCTTGATTTAAAAATTACTCGGTGTTGTCCGGGAGAAAAGTGCTCAATATCCTAGATAGAGCTACTGTAGTGATAGGTTTGGAAAATATTTTAACGCCATCTTCGTTCCCCTTTGGACTATTTATCAGATCAAAAGGAGGGATACCTAAGTGATTTTAGTAGTGCTCAGGAGGCCTCCTTGATTTTCAAAGTATTTGGCGTTGTCCGGGAGAAAAGTGTTCAATGTCCTTGATCGAGCTACTGTAGTGATAGGTTTCGATAATATTTTAACAGCATCTATGCTGAAAAGGATGGGGGAATCGATAAGAGTGATTTCAGTAGTGCTCAGGAGGCCTCCTTGATTTTCAAAGTACTCGGCGTTGTCCGGCAGAAAAGTGCTCAATATCCTAAATGGAGCTACTGTAGTGATAGGTTTGGAAAATATTTTAATGCCATCTTCGTTTCCCTTTGGACTATTTGGCAGATCAGAAGGAGAGAGGATACCTAAGTTATTTCAGTAGTGCTCATGAGGCCTCTTTTATTTTTAAAGTACTCGGCGTTGTCCGGGAGAAAATTGTTCAATGTCCTAGATAGAGCTACTGTAGTGATAGGTTTGGATAATATTTTAACAGCATCTACGCTGAAAACCTATTTAGCATTCGCACCGCGACAGCAATAGGTACGTATTTAGCATTCAGCGGTGGCGATAGGAAGTATATAGCATGTGCACATGGGCGGCAATAAATACGTATATAGCATGCGCATCGGGAGTATAAAAAAAATTGGGGGGGAGGCAAAACATTTATTTTGTCTTTTATCTTTTTCATTGAAAATATTTATGTGTATGGGGAGAATGAAAAAAAAAATTTTCGGGGGAGGGGGCTAAAAAATTTTTTTTTTTTTCTTTTTTAAAATAAAAATATTTCTATGTATGGGGGGAACATAAAATTTTGGGGGTGTAAGGGCGTCAAAAATTTTTCTTTTTTTTTTCCTTTAAATTAAAAATATTTCTAAGTATGTGGGAGGATAGAAAAAAAATTTTCTTGTGGGGAGGCAAAAAAATGTATTTTTTTCTGTTTGTAACTAAAAATATTTATATTTATGATAGTGACAATACATAAATGAACACTATTTTGTTTTTCTAACACGATAGGGCCGAATAAATATAAGTTCTTACGTATGCGAACTGGGCTGGAGATTGGTACATATATAGTATGTGTACCCTTGCAGAGATAGGTAAGTATGTAGTATGCGCACCAGAGCCGCGATAGGTACGAATATAGTATGCACACCGGGTCGGCGATAGGTTTATATATAGTATGTGTACCGGGGTGGCAATAGGTACTATATAGTAGTGCATAGGGGTGGCTATAGCTACGTATTTAGCATTCGCACCGGGGTTGCGATAGGTATGTATTCAGCAATCGCACCGGGGTGGCGATATGTACATATTTAGTATTCGCACTGGGGCAGTGATAGGTACATATGGTGTATGAACACCTGGGCGACAATATGTACGTATTTAGCATTCATCCCTGGGCGGAGATAGGTACTTATTTAGCATTCAGCGGTGGCGATAGGTACGTATATAGCATGTGCACATGGGCGGCAATAAGTACGTGATAGGTATGTATTATGCATGCGCACTGGGGCAGCGATCGGTTCATATATAGCACGCGCACCGGGGCAGCAGTAGGTACGTATATAGCAGGCGCACCGGGGCGGCGAAAGGTACGTATTTAGCATTCACACCGGGGCGGCGATAGGTATGTATTTAGCATTCACACCGGGGCGGCGATAGGTATGTATTTAGCATTCACACCGGGGCGGCGATAGGTATGTATTTAGCATTCGCACCGGGGCGGCGATAGGTATGTATTTAGCATTCGCACCGGGGCGGCGACAGGTATGTATTTAGCATTCGCACCGGGGCGGCGATAGGTATGTATTTAGCATTCGCACCGGGGTGGCGATATGTACGTATTTAGCTTCCGCACCGGGGCGGCGATAGGTACGTATTTAGAATTCACACAGGAGCCACGATAGGTACGTATTTAGAAATCACACTAGGGCGGCGATATGTATGTATTTAGCATTCGTACCAGGGCGGCGATATGTACATATTTAGCTTCCACACCGGGGCGGCGATAGGTACGTATTCAGAATTCAGGGGTGGCGATAGCTACGTATATAGCATGTACACATGGGCAGCAATAAGTACCTACATAGCATGCGCACCGGGGCGGCGATCAGTACATATATAGCACGTGCACCGGGGCGGCAATAGGTACGTATATAGCACGTGCACCAGAACGGCGAAAGGTATGTATTTCGCATTTGCACGGGGCGGCTATAGGTACGTATTTAGCATTCGCACCAGGGCGGCTATAGATACGTATTTAGCATTCGCACCGGACCGGCTATAGGTACGTATTTAGCTTTCGCACCAAAGCGGCGATAGGTACGTATTTTGCATTCGCACCAAAGTGGCAATGTGTACATATTAATTATTCACACTAGGGCAGCGATAGGTACTTATGTAGCATGCACACCAGTGCGGCGATAGGTACTATTTAGCATTCGCACCGGGGCGGCGATAGGTACTTAAATAGTATCTGCACTGGGGCGGCGATAGGTACGTATATAGTATGTGCACTGGGGCGGCGATAGGTATGTATATAGTATGCGCACCGGGGTGATGATAGATACGTATATAGTATGAACATCGGGACGGAGATAAGTACCTATATAGAAGGTGCAGATAGGGGTGTTACTTTTTATAGAAATATGTCATACTATTGGCCTGGGCAACGTAGGAGATATGGTGGGGAAGAAACAGCTTTCGCAAAAGGCAAAATAAGAAAGTAGCGGTGAAATGAGGCGACCAGGGAAGAGAAAGGTAGAAAGATAAAGAGACGGCTATAGAGAAAGGGGTGGAGAAATAGAAGTTTGTATATAAAGATGTTACACACACGATTTTTCTTCAATTATATGTTTTTATGACCCCGAGCAACGCCGGGTAGCCCCGCTAGTTTGATATAAATCATTTTTGCTTTTGTTTTTCTTGTTTTTGTTTACGATTTCTCGACTGTTAACTATTCTATACTTTTACTAAAGATATTTTCTGTGAATTCGGTTGGCTGATATTTCGTAGACAGAGCTCCTCATAATGACGTTAGAGGAAGCAGGTGATATTATCTATTAAGATTTCTCTCGTAGATGATACATCCTGGATTTTATTGTGTTTGTTCGTTATGTGACTATTTTTCGTCATTCTATCGTTTAATGTGGCGGAATTTTCCATTTTTATTTGAAAATAATTCATCTCCGGACAAAGTATTTTCTGAGAGAAATGAAATTGAATTACATTTTCTTCGTTTCAACAGCATGCTGCAATGATCCACATGAAAAACTGACAAACCAGAATCAAGTATTGATTTTGTAGGAAGAACGCCATCGATAACAAGGAAATGATAATGAGACGAAATTTGCTTTATATGTGAAATTTGATTCATAATTTTATCCTAAATGAACAAATACTATAAACATTTTTAATACGATTCATATATAACGGTAATATTTCTATAAATTCGGCTGGCTGATATTTCGAAGACAGAGCACCTCATAATGATGTTAGGCAAAGCAGGTTATATTATCTATTAGGAGTTCTCTCCCTAATGATACATATTCACTTTTATTGTGTTTGCTCGTTATGTGAATATTGTTTTATCATTTTATTTTTCAAGATAGCTGCATTTACTTTTTTCATAAGATTTTAAAATAATTCCTCACTGGACCAAATATTTTGTGAAAGGAATTACATCGAATTACATTTTATTTGTCAGAAGATAAGAACAGTAGTCTTAATAATCCAAAAGTTATTAATATTTCTCTCACTTTTATTGTGTTTGCTTGTGACTATTGTTTATCATTTTATTATTTGCTTACATGTTTTTTTCTTTTTCCGGTCTTATTTAATTGCTATTTTATTTAAATTTGCTAACTTGTGAACCTCCATTTTGTTTCTTTCAATTCAATTTCTATGTCTGATAAACACACGTGCCATATTGTATTGTAGTGGATACATTAACACGAGTCGTTGTTATACGTAAGTATTGTCATGTATGCAGATGTGCTTTTGCTTTAGCATATGGTAGAGACGACATGTACAAGCTCAAGTTGTGAACATTGTTTTCGTTGTTCTTGTTGTCATTCTTCTTGGTGTTGGAATCTGTCATCAATTACAAACTAATTGGGTTACTTTTATCAGAAGAGGTTCATCATGCTAAGACACCGTAAGACACTGGAATCAAAGAAACACAAAATAGAAAAATAGATAGGAATTTGTTAATATATTATAACAGCATTAAAAGATATTAAACATTGAGTGGATATATATATATATATATATATATATATATATATATATATATATATATATATATATATATATATATATATATGAAAGAGATATCGGGGACAAAGATTTCGGCGATTAAAAAGATTTTTCAAATCAACTTCCAAATAAAGATAATAATTATTTTAAGTCATACAATGAACCATGAAATTATGAATGCAGATTCTTCCCCCAGAATAAAACAAAATCAGGTAGTTATATATATATATATATATATATATATATATATATATATATATATATATATATAGGTGAGTCAATGAAAAATAGTTAGACCTGTAAATGGAAACAGATCGATATCTTCAGTTGTTCAGAACAATGAGCATTTAGTAGATAAAAATATTTCTTCTTCTTCTCTTTCAATTGTATTCCTTAAGCACGGCTTTTCAAAGATCAAAATCTTATCATCAGAGGAAGTAGTGATTGATAAGTTGACAGATAAGAACAGTCAAAATTCAAAATTTGGAAAAAGTTTTTAAAAAAAAAAATTTCTTTTTAAAAAGTTTTTAAAAGTTCAAACAAAACTTTAAAAAATAAAAAAATAAATTATTTTTTTTTAAACTTTTTCCAAATTTTGAATTTTGACTGTTCTTATCTGTCAACTTATCAATCACTACTTCCTCTGATGATAAGATTTTAATCTTTGAAAAGCCGTGCTTAAGGAATACAATTGAAAGAGAAGAGGAAGAAATATTTTTATCTACTAAATGCTCCTTGTTCTGAACAACTGAAGATATTGATCTGTTTCCATTTGCAGGTCTAATTATTTTTCATTGACTCACCTTATTTTTGCTTTATCCAGTATATTGAGCTTTCCTCATCTCACAATAGGTCTAATTCTCTAAAAGTTATCTTTTAGTTATAAACCTTCACATATATATATATATATATATATATATATATATATATATATATATGAAACTAAAAGTATACTTTCAGTAGATAGAACCTATAGTGAAATGGTTTTAGCTCAATATACGAGATAGAGCAATTATAATAAAAAATTGTGAATTTTGGCTTTTCCACTGCCAACTTATCAATCTATGTAATTCCTCTCGTGATAAGATTTCAATCTTTGAAAAGCCTTGGCTTAAAGAAAAGAATAATAAACATATTTTATCAAGTACACTTTGCATTGAACAATCGAAGTTGAAATAAATTTGTCATTCGTACATGTTTATCCCTCTTCTTTCATCTATCTTTATATATATATATATATATATATATATATATATATATATATATATATATATATATATATTATTTCATGCATATACACAGATAATATTATGAGGTAATATAGTATATTATGTATATGTATGTTCAGTATTTACTTCAAAAATATATAAGTAGAGCATAGCAATAGTATGATGAAAATATATCTATCGCTAGTAAGGTACACATCAACGTTCATGTTTCATTCCCGAAGGAAATAAACGGGCTAATGATTTCTTGTGGTGTAAATAAAAGTGTACAGTTACTTATGATAGACCCCATATATATATATATGTATATGCATGTGTATATGTATATATATGTATATATATATGTATATGCATGTGTATATGTATATATATGTATATATATGTATATATATGTATATACATGTATATATGTATATATATGTATATACATGTATATATGTACATATATATGTATATATACATGCATATATGTACATATATATGTATATATACATGTATATATGTATATATACATGCATATATGTACATATATATGTATATATACATGTATATATGTATATATACATGCATATATGTACATATATATGTATATATACATGTATATATGTATATATACATGCATATATGTACATATATATATATGTATATATACATGTATATATGTATATATACATGTATATATGTATATATATATATACATGCATATATGTACATATTTACGCATATATATATATATATATATATATATATATATATATATATATATATATTAGTACTTCATGTATCCACATAAAATATTATAAGGAGATATAATTTTTTATGTGTCAGTTTTTAGTATTTACTTCAACAGTGCTCGATACGTAAGTAGAGCTAGGTAGTAAGCAATGAAAATATATATGGCAATCAAGCTACACAAAGGCCTCCGTGTTTCATCCCCGGGAGGAATCGTCAGGCTAAATGCCTGAATAATAATAATAATAATAATAATAATAATAATATATATATATATTTATATATATGCATATATATATGCATATATATATACATATATATATATATTTATATATATGCATATATATATGCATATATATATACATTTATATATATATTTATATATATGCATATATATATATACATTTATATATATTTATGCATATATATACATTTATATATATGCATATATGCATATATATATGCATATATATATATATGTATAGGCTTCAGACTCTGGAGTCATGGTTTCGAATCTCGCTAGGTTCAGCCTGCGTATAAGTCGTAATATATCTAGGTATTTATTAATTTACTGATCAAAGTTATGCCATACCGTGATTTGACAAATCATTTATTTATAGCTCATTGACAAATCATTTATTTATAGCTCATTTACAAATCATTTATTTATAGCTCATTTACAAATCATTTATTTATAGCTCATTTACGAATCATTTATTTATAGCTCATTTACGAATCATTTATTTATAGCTCATTTACGAATCATTTATTTATAGCTCATTTACAAATCATTTATTTATAGCTCATTTACAAATCATTTATTTATAGCTCATTTACAAATCATTTATTTATAGCTCATTTACGAATCATTTATTCATAGCTCATTTACGAATCATTTATTTATAGCTCATTTACAAATTTTATAAATAACTATTTACAGGTTTGAATATTGAGCTTCACTTTTGCTCTGGAATTTGATTCCGATAAGAATCGATCTGATCTATATAAAATAACTGACGATGACCGTCAAATTCCATTTTTCAAACTGTCTTCATTTCTTGAGTCACCGAAGATTTAGGATGGATTATAAGGGACCTTTTCTAA
>CAUVYP010000356.1:107500-109143 GCA_963556195.1 Sepiola atlantica
TCCCTAACTTATTTGATTCAGGTCATCCTTATATATATTGTATGAAGTATTCCCGAAGTTTATGCTATGGAATCGTTGCTAACTCGAAAATAATTTATCTCATTAGACTACAATTGTACATAATTGTTACTGTTATCAAAGAGCATCAGAGACATACAGAGTGATTCATAAGTCACTTAGCTATTTATTTTTGAAATTCTAAAGTTAAAAAATACGGTAATACTAAACAGAAAGTTTATTCAACAAATTCATATATGGGAGTTTAAAATTACAGCAAATTTTCAAAATTTCCACCTTCGTTCTGCATGAATAGCTCCATTCTTTTTTGCAAGGAATTTACGACTCTTTGTAGCATATTTGATTGATTAATTTTAACAAACTCGGCAGTGATTTTTGATTTGAGCTCGTCATTGCCTTTCAACAAGTGTGGGAGATTCATCAAATTTGGCCATATGAATAACAATAAAAATTCGCTCTTCAATTGTAAATGACATACTGCCTGAAAAAAAAGCATATATGATGATTTACACAAATTTAAATAAATAAAAATAAATATATATAGAAACAAATATATAAACGAACAAATTAAAAATAACAAATAGCAGTAATTAGAGAGTAAGATAACAATTATCAAAAGTTCATAGTATGTTTGTGCTTCATATGGTAATCATTTTAAATAGCTAAGTGACTTATGAATCACACTGTACATCAAATTTGGAAAAATCGGAAGTTAAAATTCCGTCACAATTTCGACAATGACTGAACTTTTGTATGTCAAAGGTCAAGGTCCTCTAATATGCAGGACTTCATTGACTACAATATGAACCAAATAGCGAGTCTCTGCGATGAACAGAACCGAACTGTAACAGTCACCTTTTCTGTGATGTTGACCGTTGACCTAGATATCCCAAAATTGAATCAGTTCCATTTTAGATCATGACCGATATTTTGACCAAGTTTGATGACGATTGGTCAACCGAAGTGGACACTAGGCTTTACATAAACATAGTTAAAAATTGGATGGAAAACATAACCTTCGCCTTGACGGATGTAATAAACACGTATTTCCACATTGATAACATTTTAAATACGTCGTTTCTATTAGATAAAGTTAATTCAGTAAAACAACTAATATTTCTATGCAAAATTATTATGAACGAGAAATGTTTCGGCTTTCTTAGCCTTTTGGCTAAGAACAAAGTGTAGTATCTATTCTGATGCTACGCTTTGTCTATTCTGTCCTCGGCCAATGAAAGAGAAGTCCTTCTAGACTGAGGCAATTTTTAGTACATTTCGGACTTTTAGAATTTTACAACAAGCAAGTCAGTTTTAGTAAAAAAAAATCGTATTTATACATTCAATTCCAAAAAGACTACAAATTGTTGCACATGTTGTTATGATAAACAAGTAATTTTGTTCAAAATCTTACAAATATTTATTTTGTGAATAATAAATATAAATATGTAATTTTTGTAATAAATAAAAAAATATTTGAATTTTAATAGACTCTATTGCTCCTCTTTCCGCATAGCTGTTAGGTAGGCCGTGTAGGGCTAAGGGATTCAGACTTGAGTAAGAAGGTGACTTGTGTCTGGGGTTCTACCTGTGCGACTGGTACAACAGGCAACTCCACACTAACGATT
>CAUVYP010000357.1:0-12500 GCA_963556195.1 Sepiola atlantica
AATAATAATTACAATAATAATAATCATAATAATAATAATAATAATACTAATAATACTAATACTAATAATAATATACTAATAATAATAATAATAATTATGATTATTATAATAATAATAATAATAATAATAATAATACTAATAATCATCATAATAATAATAATAATAATAATACTAACAATAATAATCATAATAATAATAATAATAATAATAATACTAATAATAATAATAACAATAATGATAATAATAATAATAATAATAATAATAATAATAATACTAATAATGATAATAATAATAATAATAATAATAATAATAATAATAATAATAATAACAATAATACAATCGAATTACAGATACGTTTCTGCACCTTATCAAGAACCCTCAAATGGGACAGAGATTCACCAGCCCAAATATGACGACAGTACTCCATACATGGTCTGATTGTGGATTTGTAGAGATAGAAAATAGCCTCAGGTGTGAGAAAATGTTTTGAGCGATAGAGAGAACCGACTTTACGAGAAGCAGAAAGAGCAATCGATCTAATGTATGAACTCCAAGAAAGATTTGATGATAGAGAAAGACCAAGAAGCTTCAGGGTCGATTCCCCCTCAAGAGCAGAGCCATCCATGATAATCTCAGGAAGAAAAGGGACACGCCTACGACTGAAAGACACGAGCTGAGTCTTAACTAGATTAAATGAAACGAGCCATTTTGTACCCCAATCCACAACTGAACTCGGGTCAACTTCTAGATCAGCTGCATATTTCGATTGATCCGAGGGAGATGGGCGAGAAGCAACACCAGAATAGAGAGTGGTATCATCGGCATAGATGTTAACTTTCTGAAAAATATTCTCTGGAAGATCATTTATATAAGAGAAGAAACAGTGTTGGGCCTAGAATAGAGCCCTGGGGAACATCAGCATTGATAGGAAAAGAGAAAGAAGAGACACCCTCCAAAGTTACTCGCAAGCTTCGACCAGAAAGATGAGATCCAATAATGTCAAGAACCTTACCACCAATACCCTAACCCTGAAGTTTGTGTAAAAGGCCATTCATTCATTCCATTTTATTCAGCCAGAACAGGGAACATTGCCACTGATACAAAAGGTATGATTTAGGGGTCAGATTTATAGGGAATCCTAAGTGGGTAGTTGTGCAGCAAAATTTTGTTCACATTACATTTAAATTGATGCATGTTGGTATAGTCGGGGAAACCGTGAGCAGAAAGGGAATTCCAAAGGCTAGCAGTTCAAGAAAAGAAGCTACTAGAGTAGACAGCCTCCTGGCATCTGGGGACCTCTACAGTGAAGGGGTGGGGTTTTGCTGTTGTCGGAGGTATTTACGTAGCGTAGCACTAGAGCAGCAAGTTCATCGGAGCACATTCCATTGAAGTATTTGTAAGACAGGCACAATGACACAAAGTTGCGGCGATGGGACAGGGGCTGGAGTTTGGTGGACAGTTAGGGACCTATTAAGTTGGCAACTCTTTTTTGGACTTTGCCTAAGAGGGAAGAGACTAGTGGATGTTGCACCAGCCTAGATGTGGCAACAATACTCCATGCATGGGCGGATGGTGGCTTTGTAGAGATACAGGATAATGTTAGGTGTGAGGGAGCCCACTTTCTTTGCAGCAGCCTTGGCAATGTCTTCAATGTATTTGTTCCAATTCATGTTACTTGTGAATGTTAGGCTGAGGAGTTGTAACGTTGGACTCTCAGGTAGGGTGTTATTTGTCATGACAATCCCTGGTTGGAGAGGTTTCTTGTAGTTGTTGAAAGAAAAAGAGATTTGTGTCGAGGGGGAACCAGTGCAGCAAGTTCATCGGAACACATTCTATTTCTCCTCTTTCTTGTAGATTGTTCATTTGTGTTGGAATCATCACTTATGCCGATACACAACCCTTTTTTCCTACTGGAACAACATAATACAATTTTTTTTTTTTTTAAGTTTCATTTACAAAAAGTTTTACTAAGAGCTTAAAAAGTTTTATTCACAACCACATTTTTTTTTTTTTTTAAATAGTTTTATTTACAAAACATTTTATTTGTAAACTTTGGAGATTAAAAAAAAATACAAATATACAGTTTTATTAAAAAAACTTTTAAGCAAATTGTATAAATAAAGAAAATAAAAAAAAACATTTAAAAATAACTGCAATGCAGAGATGTTGAAAACAATATTTAGAATAAATATTGGATTGTATTTTTTTTATGTTGTGTAAAGATGTTGAAAACAATATTTAGAATAAATATTGGATTGTATTTTTTTTATGTTGTGTAAAGATGTTGAAAACAATATTTAGAATAAATATTGGATTGTATTTTTTTTTAGATGTTGAGTATTGATTTACTCCTCTCCAGGAGTTAGGCACAAGGCCAATTTTTATCTTACTCCCACAAGTAAGATGTGACCCAAGGTCGGGTCGGGAAAGTGGGGTTTAAAAATTGCCTGGGCAGCCCCGTCGGCATTCCCCGGCAGGGGCGCCTCAGGCAGTAAGCAATAAACTTACTCCTCCCCAAAGAGGGGAGGCAAAGCCTGGGAGGGTGCACCTCCTAGAACTGCACAGGACAGACCCATTGACCGGCGTAAATCAAGACCCGAAGGCCAAGACAACACCAGTATGGGGTGCAGTATCCATCGGAACAGATACTACACTTTGATCTTAGCCAAAAGGCCGTTGTCACACTTTGAAAACAATATCTAGAATAAATATTGGATTGTATTTTTTTTTAAATGTTGTGTAGAGATGTTGTCACACTTTGAAAACAATATTTAGAATAAATACTGGATTGTATTTTTTTTTCATGTTATGTAGAGATGTTGTCACACTTTGAAAACAATATCTAGAATAAATATTGGATTGTATTTTGTTTTAAATGTTGAGTAGATATGTTGTCACACTTTGAAAACAATATTTAGAATAAATATTGGATTGTATTTTTTTTAATGTTGAGTAGAGATGTTGTCACACTTTGAAAACAATATCTAGAATAAATATTGGATTGTATTTTGTTTTAAATGTTGAGTAGATATGTTGTCACACTTTGAAAACAATATTTAGAATAAATATTGGATTGTATTTTTTTTTAATGTTGAGTAGAGATGTTGTCACTCTTTGAAAACAATATCTACAATAAATATTGGATTGTATTTTTATTAAATGTTGAGTAGAGATGTTGTCACACTTTGAAAACAATATCTAGAATAAATATTCGATTGTATTTTTATTAAATGTTGAGTAGAGATGTTGTCACACTTTGAAAACAATATCTAGAATAAATACTGGATTGTATTTTTTTTTCATGTTATGTAGAGATGTTGTCACACTTTGAAAACAATATCTAGAATAAATATTGGATTGTATTTTGTTTTAAATGTTGAGTAGATATGTTGTCACACTTTGAAAACAATATTTAGAATAAATATTGGATTGTATTTTTTTTAATGTTGAGTAGAGATGTTGTCACACTTTGAAAACAATATCTAGAATAAATATTGGATTGTATTTTGTTTTAAATGTTGAGTAGATATGTTGTCACACTTTGAAAACAATATTTAGAATAAATATTGGATTGTATTTTTTTTTAATGTTGAGTAGAGATGTTGTCACTCTTTGAAAACAATATCTACAATAAATATTGGATTGTATTTTTATTAAATGTTGAGTAGAGATGTTGTCACACTTTGAAAACAATATCTAGAATAAATATTCGATTGTATTTTTATTAAATGTTGAGTAGAGATGTTGTCACACTTTGAAAACAATATTTAGAATAAATATTGGATTGTATTTTTTTTAATGTTGTGTAGAGATGTTGTCACACTTTGAAAACAATATCTAGAATAAATATTGGATTGTATTTTTTTAAATGTTGTGTAGAGATGTTGTCACAGTTTGAAAACAATATTTAGAATAAATATTGGATTGTATTTTTTTTAATGTTGTGTAGAGATGTTGTCACACTTTGAAAACAATATCTAGAATAAATATTGGATTGTATTTTTTTTATATTGTGTAGAGATGTCACACTTTGAAAACAATATCTAGAATAAATATTGGATTGGATTTTTTTAATATTGTGTAGAGATGTCACACTTTGAAAACAATATCTAGAATAAATATTGGATTGGATTTTTTTTAAATGTTGAGTAGAGATGTTGTCACTCTTTGAAAACAATATTTCGAATAAATATTGGATTGTATTTTTTTTAATGTTGTGTAGAGATGTTGTCACACTTTGAAAACAATATCTAGAATAAATATTGGATTGTATTTTTTTTAATGAGGTGTAGAGATGTTGTCACTCTTTGAAAACAATATCTAGAATAAATATTGGATTGTATTTTTTTTAATGAGGTGTAGAGATGTTGTCACTCTTTGAAAACAATATCTAGAATAAATATTGGATTGTATTTTTTTTAATGTTATGTAGAGATGTTGTCACACTTTGAAAACAATATTTAGAATAAATATTGGATTGTATTTTTTTTAATGTTATGTAGAGATGTTGTCACACTTTGAAAACAATATCTAGAATAAATATTGGATTGTATTTTTTTTAATGAGGTGTAGAGATGTTGTCACTCTTTGAAAACAATATCTAGAATAAATATTGGATTGTATTTTTTTTAATGTTATGTAGAGATGTTGTCACACTTTGAAAACAATATCTAGAATAAATATTGGATTGTATTTTTTTTAATGAGGTTTAGAGATGTTGTCACACTTTTAAAACAATATTTAGAATAAATATTGGATTGTATTTTTTTTAATGTTATGTAGAGATGTTGTCACACTTTGAAAACAATATCTAGAATAAATATTGGATTGTATTTTTTTAATGAGGTGTAGAGATGTTGTCACACTTTGAAAACAATATCTAGAATAAATATTGGATTGTATTTTTTTTAATGTTGTGTAGAGATGTTGTCACACTTTGAAAACAATATCTAGAATAAATATTGGATTGTATTTTTTTAATGAGGTGTAGAGATGTTGTCACACTTTGAAAACAATATTTAGAATAAATATTGGATTGTATTTTTTTTAATGAGGTGTAGAGATGTTGTCACACTTTGAAAACAATATTTCGAATAAATATTGGATTGTATTTTTTTTAATGTTGTGTAGAGATGTTGTCACACTTTGAAAACAATATCTAGAATAAATATTGGATTGTATTTTTTTAATGTTATGTAGAGATGTTGTCACTTTGAAAACAGTATCTAGAATAAATATTGGATTGTATTTTTGTAATGTTATGTAGAGATGTTGTCACACTTTGAAAACAATATCTACAATAAATATTGGATTGTATTTTTTTTAATGTTGTGTAGAGATGTTGTCACACTTTGAAAACAATATCTAGAATAAATATTGGATTGTATTTTTTTAATGTTATGTAGAGATGTTGTCACACTTTGAAAACAATATCTAGAATAAATATTGGATTGTATTTTTTTTATGTTATGTAGAGATGTTGTCACACTTTGAAAACAATATCTACAATAAATATTGGATTGTATTTTTTTAAATGTTATGTAGAGATGTTGTCACACTTTGAAAACAGTATCTAGAATAAATATTGGATTGTATTTTTTTAATGTTATGTAGAGATGTTGTCACACTTTGAAAACAATATCTACAATAAATATTGGATTGTATTTTTTTTAATGTTATGTAGAGATGTTGTCACACTTTGAAAACAGTATCTAGAATAAATATTGGATTGTATTTTTTAAATGTTGTGTAGAGATGTTGTCACTCTTTGAAAACAATATCTAGAATAAATATTGGATTGTATTTTTTTAATGTTATGTAGAGATGTTGTCACACTTTGAAAACAGTATCTAGAATAAATATTGGATTGTATTTTTTTAATGTTATGTAGAAATGTTGTCACACTTTGAAAACAATATCTAGAATAAATATTGGATTGTATTTTTTTAATATTGTGTAGAGATGTCACACTTTGAAAACAATATCTAGAATAAATATTGGATTGTATTTTTTTAATGTTGTGTAGAGATGTTGTCACACTTTGAAAACAACATCTAGAATAAATATTGGATTGTATTTTTTTAATGAGGTGTAGAGATGTTGTCACACTTTGAAAACAATATCTAGAATAAATATTAGATTGTATTTTTTTTAATGAGGTGTAGAGATGTTGTCACTCTTTGAAAACAATATTTAGAATAAATATTGGATTGTATTTTTTTAATGTTATGTAAAGATGTTGTCACACTTTGAAAACAGTATCTAGAATAAATATTGGATTGTATTTTTTTAATGTTATGTAGAAATGTTGTCACACTTTGAAAACAATATTTAGAATAAATATTGGATTGTATTTTTTTAATGTTGTGTAGAGATGTTGTCACTCTTTGAAAACAATATCTAGAATAAATATTGGATTGTATTTTTTTAATGTTGTGTAGAGATGTTGTCACACTTTGAAAACAATATCTAGAATAAATATTGGATTGTATTTTTTTTAATGAGGTGTAGAGATGTTGTCACACTTTGAAAACAATATTTAGAATAAATATTGGATTGTATTTTTTTTAATGTTGTGTAGAGATGTTGTCACTCTTTGAAAACAATATTTAGAATAAATATTGGATTGTATTTTTTTTAATGAGGTGTAGAGATGTTGTCACACTTTGAAAACATTATCTAGAATAAATATTCGATTGTATTTTTTTTAATGTTGTGTAGAGATGTTGTCACACTTTGAAAACAATATCTAGAATAAATATTGGATTGGATTTTTTTAATGTTATGTAGAGATGTTGTCACACTTTGAAAACAATATCTAGAATAAATATTGGATTGGATTTTTTTAATATTGTGTAGAGATGTCACACTTTGAAAACAATATCTAGAATAAATATTGGATTGTATTTTTTTTAATATTGTGTAGAGATGTTGTCACCCTTTGAAAGCAATATCTAGAATAAATATTGGATTGTATTTTTTTTAATATTGTGTAAAGATGTTGTCACACTTTGAAAAAAATATCTAGAATAAATATTGGATTGTATTTTTTTTAAATGTTGAGTAGAGATGTTGTCACTCTTTGAAATCAATATCTAGAATAAATATTGGATTGTATTTTTTTTAAATGTTGAGTAGAGATGTTGTCACACTTTGAAAACAATATCTACAATAAATATTGGATTGTATTTTTTTAAATGTTATGTAGAGATGTTGTCACTCTTTGAAAACAATATCTAGAATAAATATTGGATTGTATTTTTTTTAAATGTTATGTAGAGATGTTGTCACACTTTGAAAACAATATCTACAATAAATATTGGATTGGATTTTTTTTAAATGTTATGTAGAGATGTTGTCACTCTTTGAAAACAATATCTAGAATAAATATTGGATTGTATTTTTTTAAAATGTTATGTAGAGATGTTGTCACACTTTGAAAGCAATATCTAGAATAAATATTGGATTGTATTTTTTTTAATGTTGTGTAGAGATTTTGTCACACTTTGAAAACAATATCTAGAATAAATATTGGATTGTATTTTTTTAATGTTGAGTAGAGATGTTGTCACACTTTGAAAACAATATTTAGAATAAATATTGGATTGTATTTTTTTAAATGTTGTGTAGAGATGTTGTCACTCTTTGAAAACAATATCTAGAATAAATATTGGATTGTATTTTTTTTAAATGTTGAGTAGAGATGTTGTCACTCTTTGAAAACAATATCTAGAATAAATATTGGATTGTATTTTTTTAATGTTGTGTAGAGATGTTGTCACACTTTGAAAACAATATCTAGAATAAATATTGGATTGTATTTTTTTTAAATGTTGAGTAGAGATGTTGTCACTCTTTGAAAACAATATCTAGAATAAATATTGGATTGTATTTTTTTAATGTTGTGTAGAGATGTTGTCACACTTTGAAAACAATATCTAGAATAAATATTGGATTGTATTTTTTTAATGTTGTGTAGAGATGTTGTCACACTTTGAAAACATAATTTAGAATAAATATTGGATTGGATTTTTTTAATGTTGTGTTGAGATGTTGTCACACTTTGAAAACAATATCTAGAATAAATATTGGATTGTATTTTTATTTAATGTTGTGTAGAGATGTTGTCACTCTTTGAAAACAATATTTAGAATAAATATTGGATTGGATTTTTTTTAATGTTGTGTAGAGATGTTGTCACACTTTGACAACATAATTTAGAATAAATATTGGATTGTATTTTTTTTAAATGTTGAGTAGAGATGTTGTCACACTTTGAAAACAATATCTAGAATAAATATTGGATTGGATTTTTTTAATGTTGTGTTGAGATGTTGTCACACTTTGAAAACAATATTTAGAATAAATATTGGATTGTATTTTTTTTAATGTTGTGTAGAGATGTTGTCACACTTTGAAAACAATATTTAGAATAAATATTGGATTGTATTTTTTTAAATGTTGTGTAGAGATGTTGTCACACTTTGTAAACAATATCTAGAATAAATATTGGATTGTATTTTTTTTAAATGTTAAGTAGAGATGTTGTCACACTTTGAAATCAATATCTAGAATAAATATTGGATTGTATTTTTTTAAATGTTGTGTAGAGATGTTGTCACTCTTTGAAAACAATATCTAGAATAAATATTGGATTGTATTTTTTTTTAATGTTGTGTAGAGATGTTGTCACACTTTGAAAACAATATTTCGAATAAATATTTGATTGTATTTTTTTTTAAATGTTGAGTAGAGATGTTGTCACACTTTGAAAACAATATCTAGAATAAATATTGGATTGTATTTTTTTTTATATTGTGTAGAGATGTTGTCACACTTTGAAAACAATATTTCGAATAAATATTGGATTGTATTTTTTTAAATGTTGAGTAGAGATGTTGTCACACTTTGAAAACAATATTTCGAATAAATATTGGATTGTATTTTTTTAATGTTGTTTAGAGATGTTGTCACACTTTGAAAACAATATTTAGAATAAATATTGGATTGTATTTTGTTTAATGTTGAGTAGAGATGTTGTCACACTTTGAAAACAATATCTAGAATAAATATTGGATTGTATTTTTTTAATATTGTGTAGAGATGTTGTCACTCTTTGAAAACATAATTTAGAATAAATATTGGATTGTATTTTTTTTAAATGTTGAGTAGAGATGTTGTCACACTTTGAAAACAATATCTAGAATAAATATTGGATTGTATTTTTTTTAAATGTTGAGTAGAGATGTTGTCACACTTTGAAAACAATATCTAGAATAAATATTGGATTGTATTTTTTTTAATGTTGTGTAGAGATGTTGTCACACTTTGAAAACAATATTTAGAATAAATATTGGATTGTATTTTTTTTAATATTGTGTAGAGATGTTGTCACACTTTGAAAAAAATATCTAGAATAAATATTGGATTGTATTTTTTTAAAATGTTGAGTAGAGATGTTGTCACACTTTGAAAACAATATCTAGAATAAATATTGGATTGTATTTTTTTAAATGTTCAGTAGAGATGTTGTCACACTTTGAAAACAATATCTAGAATAAATATTGGATTGTATTTTTTTAAATGTTCAGTAGAGATGTTGTCACACTTTGAAAACAATATCTAGAATAAATATTGGATTGTATTTTTTTTAATGTTGTGTAGAGATGTTGTCACACTTTGAAAACAGTATCTAGAATAAATATTGGATTGTATTTTTTTTATGTTGTGTAGATATGTTGTCACTATTTGAAAACAATATTTCGAATAAATATTGGATTGTATTTTTTTAAATGTTCAGTAGAGATGTTGTCACACTTTGAAAACAATATTTCGAATAAATATTGGATTGTATTTTTTTAAATGTTCAGTAGAGATGTTGTCACACTTTGAAAACAATATTTCGAATAAATATTGGATTGTATTTTTTTTAATGTTGAGTAGAGATGTTGTCACACTTTGAAAACAATATCTAGAATAAATATTGGATTGTATTTTTTTAATATTGTGTAGAGATGTCACACTTTGAAAACAATATCTAGAATAAATATTGGATTGTATTTTTTTAATGTTGTGTAGAGATGTTGTCACACTTTGAAAACAACATCTAGAATAAATATTGGATTGTATTTTTTTAATGAGGTGTAGAGATGTTGTCACACTTTGAAAACAATATCTAGAATAAATATTGGATTGTATTTTTTTTAATGAGGTGTAGAGATGTTGTCACTCTTTGAAAACAATATTTAGAATAAATATTGGATTGTATTTTTTTAATGTTATGTAGAGATGTTGTCACACTTTGAAAACAGTATCTAGAATAAATATTGGATTGTATTTTTTTAATGTTATGTAGAAATGTTGTCACACTTTGAAAACAATATTTAGAATAAATATTGGATTGTATTTTTTTAATGTTGTGTAGAGATGTTGTCACTCTTTGAAAACAATATCTAGAATAAATATTGGATTGTATTTTTTTAATGTTGTGTAGAGATGTTGTCACACTTTGAAAACAATATCTAGAATAAATATTGGATTGTATTTTTTTTAATGAGGTGTAGAGATGTTGTCACACTTTGAAAACAATATTTAGAATAAATATTGGATTGTATTTTTTTTAATGTTGTGTAGAGATGTTTTCACTCTTTGAAAACAATATTTAGAATAAATATTGGATTGTATTTTTTTTAATGAGGTGTAGAGATGTTGTCACACTTTGAAAACATTATCTAGAATAAATATTGGATTGTATTTTTTTTAATGTTGTGTAGAGATGTTGTCACACTTTGAAAACAATATCTAGAATAAATATTGGATTGGATTTTTTTAATGTTATGTAGAGATGTCACACTTTGAAAACAATATCTAGAATAAATATTGGATTGGATTTTTTTAATATTGTGTAGAGATGTCACACTTTGAAAACAATATCTAGAATAAATATTGGATTGGATTTTTTTTAAATGTTGAGTAGAGATGTTGTCACACTTTGAAAACAATATTTCGAATAAATATTGGATTGTATTTTTTTAATGTTGTGTAGAGATGTTGTCACACTTTGAAAACAGTATCTAGAATAAATATTGGATTGTACTTTTTTAAATGTTGAGTAGAGATGTTGTCACACTTTGAAAACAATATCTAGAATAAATATTGGATTGTATTTTTTTAATGTTATGTAGAGATGTTGTCACACTTTGAAAACAGTATCTAGAATAAATATTGGATTGTATTTTTTAAATGTTGTGTAGAGATGTTGTCACTCTTTGAAAACAATATCTAGAATAAATATTGGATTGTATTTTTTTAATGTTATGTAGAGATGTTGTCACACTTTGAAAACAGTATCTAGAATAAATATTGGATTGTATTTTTTTAATGTTATGTAGAAATGTTGTCACACTTTGAAAACAATATCTAGAATAAATATTGGATTGTATTTTTTTTTAAATGTTGAGTAGAGATGTTGTCACACTTTGAAAACAATATCTAGAATAAATATTTAATTGTATTTTTTTCAATGTTGAGTAGAGATGTTGTCACTCTTTGAAAACAATATCTAGAATAAATATTGGATTGTATTTTTTTTAAATGTTGAGTAGAGATGTTGTCACACTTTGAAAACAATATTTCGAATAAATATTGGATTGTATTTTTTTAATGTTGTGTAGAGATGTTGTCACACTTTGAAAACAATATTTCGAATAAATATTGGATGGTATTTTTTTTAAATGTTGAGTAGAGATGTTTTCACACTTTGAAAACAATATTTAGAATAAATATTGGATTGTTTTTTTTTTTAAATGTTGAGTAGAGATGTTGTCACACTTTGAAACAATATTTAGAATAAATATTGGATTGTTTTTTTTTTAAATGTTGAGTAGAGATGTTGTCACAACTTTTGAAAGCAATATCTAGAATAAATATCGGATTGTATTTAAAAAAAAAAAATTGGGGGCGGGGGAATATTAAATTTTTCTCTATAAAAATGTTTAATTCATCACAAGCGATAAAACCAGAAGTGAAACGTAAACTGCTCGGTGGTTGGAAAAATTGTGTCTTTTGTGTCGTTGCTCTTTTTGGGGTGCCTCACCTACATTTGATACAACATAAGTTTGAATGATCACACAACACATTTAGAAGCCTTTATAAGCGTGACAGACCGACGAAATTTCTATTTCAAGCGTGACAGACGGATCGAACTAACGGACAGGGTCTCTTATCAAGATTTCCCTTTTTTTCTTCCAAAGGCCAAATCGGTATTTCCATGAACAGAGTTTCTTTCCAAGACCTTCTTGTCTTAGGAACACATTACCCCGACCTGTTTCCCTGCAAACTAAAACGTGGTCATCTTTAGGCTCAACAAATACCTGAGGAGCTGTTCCTTTGAATTAATCAAAATCAAACTTTGTCTATTCCATTAATCGTTTTCAAGCCTTTCATAGTAATGTTTATCATCCGACTGATAATCTCATTAACCCTTATCCTCGAGTCGCCTT
>CAUVYP010000358.1:5000-12500 GCA_963556195.1 Sepiola atlantica
CGGCAGTTAAAACAGGTGAAAGTATTATTTTAAATTATAGTTTTTAATCTATTTTTATATACATGTACCACCGTTGTGACAGAGAGATGGAGAGAGACAAATAGGAAGAGAGGAAGAGAAAAAGAGGAAAAGATGGAGAGAGGAACAGAGGAAGAGATGGAGATAGAGAGAGAGAAAGAAAGAAATATATGGAGCAAGATATGGAGAAACCGATGTAGAAAGGGGAAAAAAAGAGGAAGAGATGGAGTAAAGAATGAAACAGAGATGATATCGAGAATTACAGAAAGAGTTGAGAAAGATAGAAAGTGAGTTGAGAAAGATAGAAAGAGAGTTGAGAAAGATAGAAAGTAAGTTGAGAAAGATAGAAGGAAAGTTGAGAAATATGGAAATAGAGAGGAAAGTAAGAAGGGGGCAAAGTAAGAAAAAGGAGAAAAAGAGGGGAAAAGGAGAAAGAGGGATAAAGAGAGAAAGAGAAGGAGAAAGACAGAGAGATAGAAATAAAGACACTGAGAAAGAGAGGAAAATGGGATGAAGAAGAGAGAGAAGAAGGGTGGGGAAAAAGAAGAG
Source organism: Sepiola atlantica (assembly GCA_963556195.1). Classification (NCBI taxonomy): domain Eukaryota; kingdom Metazoa; phylum Mollusca; class Cephalopoda; order Sepiida; family Sepiolidae; genus Sepiola; species Sepiola atlantica. The sequence continues at coordinate 5,568 of CAUVYP010000358.1, forward strand.
AGGAGCAGTCGAGAATAGAGAAATACATGGACCATGAAAGGGAGAGATACAGAGGGAGGGAAAAAGGGAAGAAGAACAAAGTAGCAAGAGAGGGAGCAAGACAGAAAGAAAGAAAGAAAATAAGGAGATAGAGAGAAAGAAAGAGAGAGCGAAAGAGAGAGAGAGGAAGAGAGGAGGAAATGAGGAGGTGGAGGAAGAATGAAAAAAGGGTGAGGAAAGAAAGCGATGGAGACAGGGGGTGAGAAAGGGTAGAAAGATAAAGAGACAGAAGAAGAGAGTGTGACAGAGAAGAAGAGAGTGTGGCACAGAAGAAGAGAGTGTGACAGAGAAGAAGAGAGTGTGACAGAGGAGAAGAGATTGTGACAGAGGAGAAGAGATTGTGACAGAGAGGTAGATAGTGTGGCAGAGGGTAAGAGAGTGAGACAGAGAAGTAAAGTGAGAAAGAGAGGGAGAATGTAAGGAAGAGAGTAAAAGAGGGGAGAGGGAGAAAGAGGGGGGAGGTGAGAGAGAGAGGGAGAGAGAAAGAGAGGGAAAGAGAAAGAGAGGGTGAGAGAAAGAGAGGTGAGAGAAAGAGAGGGAGACAGAAAGAGAGGGAGACAGAAAGAGAGGGAGAGAGAAAGAGAGGGAGAGAGAAAGAGAGGAAGAGAGAAAGAGAGGAAGAGAGAAAAAGAGGAAGAGAGAAAGAGAGAAAGAGAGAAAGAGAGAAAGAGAGGGAGAGAGAAAGAAAGTCAGAATTAGAGTGTGTGTATTTGCTGATAACACCATATTATCCCCGGCAGAAAGGCAAATCGAATGTTCAAACATGCAACGCACTTGCTGAATCCTTAGAAAATTACTTCCAGTCTGTAGTTGAATGGGGTCAAAAATGGATGGCCGCATTTAATGCTACCAAGACAAAGCTATTTAACTATAATAACGATAAAAACACCTTTCTAACGTCTTATTGTCATGACGAATACTACTGTTCCCGAGAGTCCAACGTTTAAACATCTCAACGTCAATTTTTCCCGAGCCATCCGACCAGCAGCAAACTCCCACCACTTCACTGTAGACATGTCTAGATTCTGATGGATTTTCTACTCTAATAGTTTATTTTCTTGAACGCTTGCCTTTTACATTCGTAACTGTCTGAAGCAACGTGCAGAAATTTAAATGTAATGTGAACAAATATATTGCTGCCCAACTCCCCATCCATGTTACCTCCTACCCCTATCACAGTAGTCCTTTACGATTCAGTGACAATATGTCTTGCTTCGGGTGAATAAAAGTAATTAAAAAATAATTGCAAATAAAAAAGAGGCATAAAGAGAAAGAGAGAGAGAAAAGGAGAGAGGGAAATATAAAAGGCAAATGAGAAGGAGAGATACAGAGCGAAAGAGAGAAACAAACGGCTGGAGAGAGGGGCAAAAAGCGAGAGAGGCAAAGAGAGAGAGAGAGAGGCAAAGAGAGGGAGGCACAGAGAGAGAGGCAAATAGAGAGAGAAGCAAATAGAGAGAGAGAGAGGCAAATATATATAGAGAGAGGCAAATAGAGAGAGAGAGACAGATGCAAATAGAGAGTGAGAGAGAGATTCAAATATATATATATATATATATATATAGAGAGAGAGAGAGAGAGAGAGAGAGACCAGTAGAGAGATAGAGAGGCCAGTAGGGAGAGAGAGATGCAAGTAGAGAGAGAGAGAGGCAAGTAGAGAGAGAGAGGCAAGTAGAGAGAGAGAGAGAGGCAAATAGAGAGGCAAATAGAGAGAGAGAGGCAAATAGAGAGGCAAATAGAGAGAGAGGGGCAAATAGAGAGAGAGGCAAATAGAGAGAGAGGCAAATAGAGAGAGAGAGAGGTAAATAGAGAGAGAGAGAGGTAAATAGAGAGAAAGAGAGACAATAAGAGAGAGATAAAGAAAATCGAGAATAGGCTCATCTCCCCACCCATTCACTTATTAACAAGGGATGACCAGATCAGTTAACGTACGCTTATCCTCTGTATTTCCATTTCACGTCTCATCTTAGCGGGTTCGGTTGCGTCATTACTTTTCTCATTTTTATAACTTACCACTTATGGGGATCATAATAACTCATAAAATCAACTGTTTAATACTCAGCCAACCGGGTTCAAACTTGTACTCGCTCCAAATCATTCAACCTTTAAAACATCCGTTTCTTCACAGAACTAAACTTCCTATAAACAGCGACGTTCGAATAGTCACGCCCAGCACACGACCATTTAATATTACACTGATAATTGTTCGTCTGTTACTAAGACTGTCACATTTCTTTTAACATCCAACACTTTGAGAATCATGTACATAGATAGAAACAGGTGCATTGATATTACGATAAATGTATAATATAGTTTTATTTAGTTTGAATTCAAAACACCTTTTCATTAATATGTGACATGAAGTGATATTTTTATTTAAGAGATCGACACTTTGCAATAATTGAGACGTGTTCTCAAAATAACCAATGCCAAAGAGTAGATAAGCTCTGCCTATTGCCTGGCTTGCACTCTTTTGTCTATTAGTCGGAAAAAAACCTCCAAAGACTCTCAACGATTGACCCTGTTTCTTAATTGGGACAATGGACGCTTTTCCACCCTATAGGACTCCTTTTTATCTGGACAGCATGGGGATACTTGTTTGTCGCTCAGTTTCGTATGACTGGTCTGGGCTGTTGTGTTCTGTCAGGCTGAACATACAAGATTGGCAGCTTGTCTTACTGATGTTTCCGACTGGTAGCAGAGGAGCCCTAACTCTCAGGTAGCGCTAAGAGTGCTGCATTATCAACAATTGCATAATATCGGGGTAAGTTTAGTGCTATGTAGTGCATGGAAAAGTGACTATATTTATTTCCGGTGGGTTTTACCGAAGCCACAACCCCATAGATGCAGATTTGACTAATAGACGATTCGTGTGCATTTTGTTTTTAGACATCAACCAAACACCCATATCGTTTTTATAGAGTGAGTTTGGACAAACATATTGTCCCACTACTCACCTAGGTTGCCTCTATAAAGCTGGCTCCTATTACAGTTAACTTCCGTGACAATATGTCTTATTTGAGGAGAAGAAACGTAAAAGAAAACAATAAAAAAACTCAGCAATATATCATAAAGAGCTAGACATAGCGAGACCGGATTGATTAAAGAAAACAAAGAGAATAAGTATTAATACGAAATGGATGTAGAAAGTATTAACCTCCCTTTCATCGGGGGAAAATGGGGCACAAGGCTGGAAGCTGATTATATAAAAGGCCAGCGTACCAGAGGTAGTGCACTTAGGCCCCCAAAAGATGCCTGAGCAGCCTTGCCGGCATTTCCCGTTATGGGCGCTTCAGGCGATTGGCGATAAATCAACCCCTTCTCAAAGAGAGGAGGTAAAGTCTGGGAATGTACTTGATAGGAATGCACAGAACCATACGGCAGTTTGCCATAGCAGGGTATTCGGCATCGCAGCGGCCCACCTCGTCGGACTGATTGTCGATGACTTATCTCCGACTGGTATGAATTGACAAAACAATTTGGGGCTCAATAAATATGTAAGTATTAAGATTATGAGTATAATTTCTCGGTTGGCGTAGATTAGAAGTTTAGCTAGTATACCACTTTCGACGCGTGACACTTTGTGTGGTCCACACTTAAAAAAACAAAACAAACAAATCTATCCCCATGATAGAAAATTATGTGTTTTCTTATCTCTCGCAAACATTTTGAAGTTCGCCGTCAACGTATATATATATATATATATATATATATATATATATATATATACATATATATATATATATACACAAACATACATATAATATATATATATATATATACATACATATATATATACACACACACATACATATATACATATATATATATACATACATATATACACACACACATACATATATACATATTATATACATATATATATATACACACACATACACATATATATATATACACACATACACATATATATATATACACCCACATACATACATATATATATATACACACCCACATACATACATATATATATATACACACACACATACATACATATATATATATACACACACACATACATACATATATATATATACACACACACATACATACATATATATATATACACACACATACATACATATATATACACACACATACATACATATATATATATACACACATACATACATATATACATATATATAATATATATATATACACACATACATATATATATATAATATACATATACACACATACATATATATAATATATGCATACATAAATCTCTCTCTCTCTCTATATATATATATATATATACACATATATAAGTTAATTCTTTACCGAATAAAGATATATCAACTGTGAAAGCCGGTAAATCTATTAGACACTTCGGGGAAAGGAGACAGGCACAGTGTGCTAAAGTGAATGTGAAGATCCGGTTTGTTATGGCGATGGTGTATATAGTCTAACTGTTTACTCATATGTTTTGCAAAAGAAGAGAAACACATTATATTAGGACGAATACTATAACTCATACGTCCCTTATTCTCGTTCGGCATTAGAGGACAACGGTGTTGCTTTCTAACTTACGCATGCTAACATCATAAAAATAGGGAATCTTAGAGGAACGTGAAGACATTACTCTTTAAATCCAATAACAGATTTTAGTTTTTGCTTCTGTAGATTATTATAACACCTTGCGTAAGCTACTTATCAATCTCTTCAGTCATTTATTGTGTATTTATTTTTGGTGTTTTTAGAAAATGTGTGTCAATTATCGGCGATACCAGATACGCGTTTTTTTTTTATTCAGTTATTTTCTTTTTTCGAGGTCACTGCTTATTAAAACAAAAAGCCATTCGAGGATAAGGGTTAATAAATACCAGCCGAAGATGATGGACACTATGGGAGTACTAACATTGATCAACGGTATGAACTGAGTTTGGTTACTTTTGGGGCGGCCCATGAGAATAATTTGTTGAGATTGGATTTGAAGATGACCACGTTGTAATCAGAAGAGAAGCAGCCCCTTGGCAGTATGTTCCACGGTTGTGAATTTCTTTCAAAGATGCTCTGTCCATGGAATTTCCGCCTGATGCTAGGCACATGGAGTGAGAGAGGAAAATATTTTTTCGTTTTTGAGGCAAGAGGGATTATTGCTGTAAATATCTTACAAGAAGGAACTAAAGATTAGAGCTCAGTCGAGCACTTTACATAGAAATAACGATAGAGTATCAAGAAAGGGGTTGTCGAAAGAAGAGAGATCACCCCAATAGATTTTGAAGTCAGTTTTATACTCTGTCAATGCAACAAAGAGTGCACTATGCGGCACCTTTCAAAATGTGGCGGCAGAACTCCATTTTGGGGCGTATCTGACTCTCATACAAGTAGAGGAGTTCATCTCAAGTCAGGTACTTTCTGAAGCGGTCGAAAGAAACCAAGTATTTTTCCAACGGTCTTAGCTACACACTTGGATATACGTCTTCCATTTTAGATTTGGAGTGAAAGTCAGTCCTAAGAGCTTGTCTAAGCAGGGAACTCCTGTAAGGAGAGAGCCATCATGCGGAATCATTTTGACAGAAAGTAAATGGTATATCATATAATTCAACTCATTAACGAAAAACCTGTAGTGGTCGAAATTCTGCTCAGATTGAATTGCATCCAGTAGGGCGCATAATCCCGTCAAGGTCGAGTACTTAAGTTTAATTTTGTTTACTCCTTCTCAAAATAAAACTCACTTCGAAATCACCGTTTAAATAAGAATAATTAAAAACTGTTATTTTATTAATGAAAAATAATGGTTTTGCTAGCTCCAACTACTTTTTCCATAGTCTCAAAATATATATATATATATATATATATATATATATCCCTTCTTCGTAATTATTATTGTTTTTCACTTTGCTGCAGGGCCGAATAATGGCGGGTTCCATTAAGCAATCACCATAAAATTTATTTTTAATGTGTAAAGAGAATTTCAAAACGTGTTTGGGCCACTCTTCTGCATCTTTTATTCGTGTCATAAATAACAAAGTCTTCGTCACATGTGATTATTCTTTTTCAGAAATCATTCCGCTTAATCTCGTTCAAAAAGAAAAGAACAAACTGTCAAAGAAAGCGTGTTTTTTACAGCGTTCAATTATTGTCTCCTAAAATATAAAGTGAAGATGAGAGTCCCCTCTCTCCTTTGTCCGGCATAGCTTTCATAACAGAAACGTAGGTAAATAATTCAGCTAATTTTTGGTTCGTGCTTTCAAAAACAAATTTGTTTTAACTTTATCAATCACTAAAAATATACTCGTCCCAGGACGGATAAAATTAGTTCTACGAACAGATGTTTTTCACTACTTTTATGTCTTCTTACGCTGATTAAAATCAATATACAATTCTACTAAACCTTATGTCTGCAATCATTATTTTATAAATTACATGATTTTTATTATAGAAAATTGTTAAAATGTAAGGCTTAAGCTTAAGGCGTCTCATGAAAAATTTAAATTTAGCTTAATTGGTGACTAATGACTATGAATGCAATTTAATTCGACTTTGAAATATTTGAATGTTAAACTCGGATCATGCCTATATTGTTTCCGTGAGAAACGCTTTAAAATACCCCAAAGAACTGAAATTTGAAGAATATTTATTAATTGATGTGTAATACCTATTGATAAAATTTCACAAAAATCGGAGGTATCTGACTTTTAGCTTCGACCCCTTCCTAGCCTTCTTTTCATAAAACTAAATATCGATCACATTTCGCACTCTTACGCCTAGCAGTGTGTTCAAAAATTCATAATGATCGGTTAAGTAGTTCGGGAATGAATCCTGTATATACACATTCCTACCTATATATAAATATGGATTGCAAGATGACATCCTATATATGAACACGAAGCCTTTAAATTATTAGTAGTCCAAGTATCATGCCCC
>CAUVYP010000358.1:17500-35000 GCA_963556195.1 Sepiola atlantica
ACGATTAATGTTTTCTATATGTGGATATTTGTAGATCATACATTCAATTTAACCCATATACGGACATTGACAGGTACAGGATGCCATGAAACAATGACACGCTATCATGCAATCGTAAAAAAGCTTGTCTGTAAGCAACTATATTTTGTACAAACAAACTTCAGTCTATGCCCGACTTGTCCACCAATTTCAGTCATGAATGTCCAACATTCTTTGTTTTATCGCCGTTCGATGATATGCGAGGCCACTGAGATGATCGACTGATCGGTAGAACGTGTGCACCTGAATTGGTTCCACATTCACGGGACCTTAACCGCTTAGATTTTTATCCATCTGGTTATCCCCAACATAATGTCAATACAAACAATCCTCAGACTATTATTGATTTAAATCGGACCATCAAAGCCAAAAATCAAGGCTGTGCCAAGAGAAGAGTGTGGAGTGGGTTAGGGTTAGCTTAGGGCGGTGCCAGGAGAAGAGTGTAGAGTGGGTTTAGGTTAGGGTTAGGGTTTAGGGTTAGAGTTAGGGCGGTGCCAACAGAAAAGTGTGGAGTGGGTTAGGGTTAGCTTAGGGGGGTGCCAAGAGAAGAGTGTGGAGTTGGTTAGGGTTATGGTTAGGGTTTAGGGTTATGGTTAGAGTTAGGGTTAGGTTTAGGGTTTGAGTTAGGTTTAGGACGGTGCCAGAGAAGCGTGTGGAGTGTGCGTATTATTGAACGGCGATAAAACAATGAGTGAGACATTCACTGAAGTTTCATGTTACCTAATAAGGTGGGACTACAGAAAGGATTGTAGATTCTATAAACGATTTCATAGGTCCAATATTTGTATATGTGTGTGTGTAGGGGGTCATTCTTTACTACTACCCCGGGACAGGATGAACTTGGGAACAATTACTTCTAAAAGATGACTCCAGACTTCCCAAAGATTTCTCATCGGACCTAACCAGTTTCATATCATCAAGTACAGAGAGACAAAGGAAAGAGCCAGATACGTCCGAAGATGGAGTATTGTTGCCATATCTGGGGTAGTGCCGCTCAGAGAAAAGTGTCTCCTGCCTTGACAGAGTATACAACCGACGTCGAAATCTAGTTTGGCGATGTTATCTTCTCTCTCCTACAGCCTCTTCATCACAGAAGAGACGTTGCTAGTTTTCTCTACTCTATCGTTATTTTCATGGTAGGCGCTCAACCAACCTCCAATTTCTGACCCCCTCCCACAAAACATTCACAGCAAAAACTCGTCTAGCTACACGCATTGTAAATAATTCCTTTTTTTCCCTCGTCATACCTGGAGCTAAATAGAACTTCCATGGGACGCAATACCACGGGGCTGCTTTCCAGCTAACTACAAGATGTTCAATTTTAAGTTCAATGTTAACAAATTTTTCTTGAGCCAACATCTTAAATAATCAAATTCTGCCCAGATAAAATCATCATTTTCAATCCTGTAGGTGTTTGTCTAACTATTCATCTGACATAATCCCATTAACATTTGTCCTCGAGTAGCTTGGAGTCATTACAAGAGGTAACCTGTTAGTAAATAACAGGTGACAGAATGATATGACCTAGAGGAAAATGTGTCGAAGACATTGCACCCATATGACTAAAGAGGGTCTTTGTTCATATAGGTGCAATGTCTTCGATTTATTATTATTAGTCGTGAGAAGCACTTAACACTTTTGATGTGTGTTGACCACTTTCGTCGAATCTTTATCTTTCTTGAATTTGCGACAACTGTCGGCATCTGTGCCGTGAACTGAGACAAAAACTACCGACAAAATTTACTTATCGGCTAGACGAGACATTATCATAAATAATAAGCGGTTTCTTCTATGTAAGTACAGAACTATTAACTAAATCTCATATAAAGATACTCAGGAATGAGATTCTCCCACATGTCGATATTCGGTGTCAACATATATAAATAACCTTAACAAGGACAACATCATAGGTTCAACTGCGGACATCGCACGTCTCTGCCTTGCTACACTGATTGGTCAGTCCCACTAAACCGTGGTCAAAACAAATTTATTGACCTATCGATGAGTAAAAAGCCCCTTTTATAGACCCTTTTTTCTTCTACGGTTATCAATTGATATATAATGACTTTAATCTTGAAAGTAAACTATTTAACTTGCCGCTGCTTTGTTTTATTTTCTTAAGTTACGAACGAGTACGATTGAATTGAGAAACTAGAGTCATTTAGTTCTAGTTTTTATATATAAAAAAATTAAGTCAAAAGATGAGAAGCTTTTCGCACTCTATGAAAAAAAAAACCTAAAAACAATTAAATGATTAAAATTACATATTTTATTAAAATTGGAGATTAAAAAAAAATGCCAGAAGTAGCGTTTTCATCACACACATAATTACGGAAGGCGCTCTGGTCTTCACGCTAGGATTAAATTGTAGGATCTGTTTCAGGAGGCCATAATCTATGCTATTATTTCCTCTTTAAAAGAGGGAATGGGGTTATTTTGCGCTTTCTGACACCCCCTCACCCGTGAGAAAGAGAAAGTGAGGATAAAAGTGAATGAGAGAGAGAGGGGGGATGAGAGAGAATGAGAGAGAGAGAGAGAGAGAGGGGATGAGAGAGAGAGGGGGTGAGAGAGAATGAGAGAGAGAGAGGGGCGATGAGAGATAATGAAAGAGAGAGAGGGGGATGAGAGAGAATGAAAGAGAGAGAGGGAGATGAGAGAGAATGAAAGAGAGAGAGAGAGATGAGAGAGAATGAAAGAGAGAGAGAGGGGATGAGAGAGAATGAAAGAGAGAGAGAGGGGATGAGAGAGAATGAGGGAGAGAGAAAGAGGGGGATGAGAGAGAATGAGGGAGAGAGAAAGAGGGGGATGAGAGAGAATGAGAGAGAAAAGGAGAGAGAGAGAGAACAAAAGAGAATATGAGAGAGACAGGCAAATAATGATACAGAGAGGGGGAGCTGACGAGACTATACGAGTATTTTTGTTTCTACACAGACACCCCATATTTAAGGAGCTAGATTTTTTTCTCCTGGCGTTTAACCTCGTCCTCGTGGGGAGAAAAGTAAATCGAGATAGCCGTTAACTACAAATGCTTCACTGCTTTAATTAATGACATTAATTTGATCACTTAAGATAAATACTAAGTATCGGGCTAAATTTGATATTTTAATTAGTTAGTTTTATCAGCTTTCATTCAACGTTTTCACTGCCCTCGTAGTTTCATCAGAGTAGAATAGTACAATAATGTGATACTCCCCGCTCGAATGGCACGCTTAAAATGATATTATTAGTAAAAAAGACGAAACAACGTTTTAAGTTATCAAAGAAAAAGATGCCGCGAAAAAACATGATTTTAAAATCGCATTTTTCTCATTTGAGTGCTTATTAGATTTTCACAGACGACCATTTACATTATTGTTCATGGTTAAGTCTGTTCTCCTCATTGATGTGGTCGTTATATACATATAGCCTACTGAATATATTAAAAATACTATAACATAGTACACACACATCTATATATATATAATGAGTTAGATGGGGAGTTCGAATTACCTACTAGACACATCTTCGAGTGTTTTCGGTCTCTCTGTAAAAGGGTTTGCCAAGAGGATACTTCACCTTACATATGGGCTGGTGCATCATCCACTAGTCTCTCCCTCTTTGACAAGGTCCAAAAAAGAGGCGCTAACTTAATAGGTCCCTCACTATCCACCAAGCCCCAGCCCCTATCCCACAGCCGCAATGTTGTTTCCTTGTGCCTGTTTTACAAGTGCTCTGATGAACTTGCTGCTCTGGTGCCCCCACGACGCAAATTCACTAGACCAACCCGACAATCTGCCATATCCCATCACTGTGGAGGTCCCCATATGCCGAAGAGCTTTCTACTCCAAAAGCTTCTTTCCACATGCTGCTGGACTCTGGGACTCCCTCCCTGCTGCCTGTTTTTCTGACGGTACTGACATGAACAAATTTAAAACTAATGCAAACAGACATCTCGCTGCACAGCTCCCAATTTAGGTTAACCTACCCATAACAAAAACACTCACCCTTTTTCTCAGTAGCCCCTTGCGTCTACAGTGGCGGTCTGCCTTGTCTGGGGTTGGAATGTTTGCCAGCTTTAAGGAACCGAACAGCCACCAAGCGTAGGGGCAGAATTGCAAGAGTTTTATGTTTGCATATATTTCTGGAATGTATCAACCCTAATTTGATCAGGATTCTATGGAGAAGTTTGTGGCGAACGCTTACAGAGCCAACACCAGAGGACGCCCGGAGATGCGTTCGTGCGTATCTATAGAAAACATGCGTTACGTCTCATCAAGTGCTGACAGTCGAGCAGTGATTTTTGCAGCGATTGCCATTTAGTCTTGTCTTCTTGCACCGAATCGTATCAATGTTTTTGTTTATCGCCCTTCTCTTTCAGTTCTCCAATTAAAAAAAAGCACATCTTGCCTATCGATGTCCCCTAACTATATACATATGTGCGCTTGCGTTCGCACGTATAAAAATATACTAGCTAAAGTACCCAACACTTTCTCGGAAGCAAATCCATAGATATTAAATTTTCACAAAAATTTCGTGACCGTAGAAACCTATGTAGCAGTGCTTTATTTACTTATATATATATAACTGTGTATAAGTATAAATATTAATGAATCAATAAGCCAAGAACATACTACATCCAACTAAAATAGTTAACGACGTTTCATGCTAGTTTTATTTCGATATTTTGTTTCATTCGTGAAACTTTATCAAGAAAGCATTTTATTGAACAGAGTCACACATATATACCTAGTTTACAATTACGGTGGATAACAACGGATAAAATGTGGGGTACATAATGTAAGAGATATTGTTAATGTGGGAGGGATTATATTTGGTGGTAGGGTTAACGTTGGATTTATGATGATAAATGATTGGTTGGTGGCATATATTATATACTGTGACGTTTGCGAGGCATTTGATGCTCTCCTATGTATAAGGGAGATTATCTTGCACGGTGATTCTTTTTGGAGCTATGTAACAGATATGGATGAGTTAGTGTAACAATGTGGTTCTTGTAGCGATGTCAAAATAGGGAAATACGTTCGTATGTAATCCTTAGATATTACGAGAGATGGAAACAAATAATGACATTAAAAGACAAATAATCGTATAAGTTAATTTACATGAACTGAAAACAATGAGTATGCGCTCGGAAGTTCAAATTATTGAAGCATTATGTATAGTAAGGGAGTATGCAGCATTTGCTGATTCCAATATCCACCAATAAGTTTCTTAATATTAAATATACCAATCTGCTTGTGTATATAGCTATATTACACAACAACATTATATTTATTTTATATAGTGTCTCACTAAAATATATAAATCACTCATTTTAGTCGTTAAGTGTAATCTGAAAGTATTAGACAACATATATGCTATTGCTATGTGCGTAACATTAAAATAGGTAATTTCTATATAAAGTTACGTATGTGTATATGTTTATACATTTCTATGTATCGGGTGTTTAGATAAATATTCACATACTTCAGATAGCATAACGTTTGATTCACAGTTATTAGACACGGATTAAGAAAGTTTCCTTGCATTTGAATACCTTCTTATACCTTAAATTTGCTATATTCTTTAGAATAAAAACCATGTCATAGGTTTAGTAGCATTACATCCTTATTTTAATCTTCTTAAGTGTACATACAAATGGTGCAAAACTGTTTAATTAATTTTAGTGCTCCTGGGACGGGTATCTTTCTAGTAGGTATTTCAAAATATTCTCCTTATTATTGCCATTTCATCAACGCTTCCAAGTGTGAACTGTTCATTCTATATATATATATATATATATATATATATATATATATATATATATATATAACCAAAAGCCAATGTATTTGCTTTCTTAATTTATTTAATTTTAACATGATATATTAAATAATATATTTGCTTGCGTGCAATTCCAGTTCAGAGAACTTTCGTATTAGATTTGTTCCAGCTCTATTGAAAAACGGCGAGGTTGTCAATGCACCCGAAAACATTTTCACGCTGTTCCTGACAATAGATGGATAGCTTGAACCAAATTATCTCCGTATTTTCTCTGTGTAATGCATCTTCCTTCTAACCACACCATTGTGCTAAATAAAGACTTTCGCAGTGTGTGATACACCTTAATTCTTATTCTACGTACATGCCGAGCGTTATGGTTTCAGTCATTTTTGTCCAGAAATAATTGATCCCATTATAACTGTGGTCGTGATCGACTTCATACGCATGCGCACATATTTTACGGGGAGATAATCGGCGTCAACCAGGTGAATGTATAAATATTTATATTTGAAGATTTTAGCAGACGTTTCTCTCAAATACGCGGTGGTTAATCAATATTTTCACCTAGATAGGACCATACTTTGTTTACAACTGCACTGACGAGGTAATGTGCTTTTCTATAGTTTTTTTTTCGGTTTATTATTAGTTATGCTGAGATTAAAGTGTTATTTGGTGCAACCATTTTATGCCACCAGGGGGCGTGCTCTTCAGTGGAAACGTATGATTCTACCTAATTGTTCCTTAACAGCTGGATATATTTTAATCATTTCTGGAATATATTTCGTTTCTGATTTTTCTTGACATCATTAGTTTTTTTATACTTATTTGTGTCCTACCTGATACCCCTTCCACCCTCTTTAAGTTTAAATCTTATATAAACCTATCTCTATTTCTTATTTTAATTCGTTATTTCATCTTATTTTTCTACCATCTTCTGTCCGGTGTTATTGCAAATCTAGCAGATCGTCCCCAAATATTAGGCCTACTTATAGAACATAACACAAGCAAATGACGTTTTGGGGATATTTGAAATAATATAATAAAACACTTTATGAAGAACATTCGTGTTAGAGTAGATAAAATGTAGTGTATTTAACTATAAATATCTATATAATAAGACATTTAGGTTATCTATATAATACTACATTAAGGTTATCTATGTAATAATACAGTAAGTTTATCTATGTAATACTAGATAAAGTTCATCTATGTAATACTAGATAAAGTTTATCTATGTAATACTAGATGAAGGTTATCTATATAATAATACATTAAGGTTATCTATATAATAATACATTAAGGTTATCTATATAATAACGCATTAAGGTTATCTATATAATAACACACGAAGGTTATATATATATATAATAACACACGAAGGTTATATATATATATATAATAACACATGAAAGTTATATATATATATATAATAACACATGAAGGTTATATCTATATAATAACACATGAAGGTAATCTATATAATAACACATGAAGGTAATATATATATAATAACAAATGAAGGTAATCTATATAATAACACATGAAGGTTATCTATATAGTAATACATTAAGGTTATCTATATAATAATACATTAAGGGTATCTATATAATAATACATTAAGGGTATCTATATAATAATACATTAAGGGTATCTATATAATAATACATTAAGGGTATCTATATAATAATACATTAAGGGTATCTATATAATAATACATTAAGGGTATCTATATAATAATACATGAAGGTAATCTCATGCCAACACGAGAGTATCTGTAGACAACAAGCGTTACGTACTATCCAGTGCTGACCACCGAGCAGTGGTTTTAATCACCTTCCAATCCGCTTTTAAAAGATGGGATCGCCCAATCGCACGATTGCCGAAGATGCAATACACAAGATAATAATTTAAAAAAAAAATGATATAATGTTGATGTGTCGAACGTGAAACTCTAGCTCAAATGCATATATATTGTTTGGTCATCGAACTAGGCTAGGATCAAAGTGTAGTATCTGTCCTGTCCAAAGATAGTCCAATCATATTGTGAGGTATGCGTTCGCACTGGACGTCCAAAGAATCGAAATATGTCAAACTCCTAAAGGGGTTTTCCAGACAGAACCCCATAAGCAGATATATTCTGAAGCTACATCAACCAGATTACTTAGATAAGTATATTTTAGCTTGAGCTACGGTTGTCTAATGATATCGTGCGGGCCGCGTTCGTGCGAGACGTGCATAGGATGCACGGCAGAAATATACAACAGATGAAGGATACAACAGTGGAATTTCCACGGGGCCCGCTAGTATTTATATTGCGGTTAAAATTCACATGTAATGAATGCTCATACTTGTTAACACATCCTAAATAAGTTGTTATATTTTATAATTTTCATCTAAAAATATAAAATATATGTGTGGATTTTATTCTTGTGACGTTTTAGGCATTTTCACAATTTTGAAAAACGTCATTGTTAAAACAAATACTCTGATTATTTTTTTGTAGGTACTAATGAGTCACCGCTTATCTAGGCCTAAAGTTAACGCGAGTATAAAAGCTTATGAGTTTTTCCGGTGGACATTGTGATAAAACCTTGAAGATTTGGTAGCAATGGTTTAAACTAGGCAGAATTTGATTATTATAGAGGACGGCTCAAAAAGAATTATTAACATTGGACGTGAACACGACCATGTTGTCGTCAGCTCTAGAGCAGCTTCGTGGTATTGTGTTTCACAGACGGGAAGTTCTTGAAAATATTTTTTTCTCATTGAAGTTCTGTTTAATTTGAGGTACACAGAAGAAGAGATGACAATTATTTACGATGGCTGTAGCTTGACGAGTTTTTATTGTGAATGTTTTATTTAGCTCAATTGAATAAATAAAAACAATATTTATATAATAAATTATTTAATTAGCTATGATATTATTAATTTGTTAAATAAACGTTTTAAGATTTAGTTATAATTTTCATTACATATATATTTCTGTTACTTGAACATTGTTTAAGATAGTTCTAAATGATTGGAAAATCGTTTAATGCTTTATATACTCCAACTTTTCAGAGAAGAGATACAACTTTTGTGTATCGATAATCACCTCGAGGATTTATGTATACATCTAAGGAGGTCTTATAAAGCATTGCCAACAGATTATATTGGCAATAGCTCAAAATAACAGAAAAATTACAGATAGAAACCTGTTAATCTCAAATGAAATGATATAAAACACGTCTCTATATAAAGTTAGGTCTTTATATGCTTTTATATCACACATATATATATATATATATATATATATAAAGCTCAATGTTGTGTGTATGTGCGATCTTTGTGGCTTCCCTATATAAACAAAATGTTAGAAAATCTATATTAAATCTAAAAGTGTACACTTATGTCAAATGTACCGAGGAAGACGATGGAAGTGTTCCCAAATCTCTAAGTGAAACCCTAATGGGGCATAACCCCCTTAACACTTAAAATACATCCTATTTTTAGGGAATTTTAAATCATATGTATAAAATATTCTGGGGAAGACAAGAGAAATGGTCTCGAATCTCTAAGTGACCTCGTAATCTGACGGGGCTATGGGGACCGAACCTCCATTAAAACTTCAAATATATCCTATTTTGATGATATATATAAAATTTTCAGGAAATGGTCCCGAATCTCTTTGTGACCCCACATCTCAGTTACTCATGTTGACAGAACCCTCGTTAAACTTCAAATACGTATATCTGATTTTAATGCAATTTAAATTTTTATTTTCATGGGTCGGAATCTATTTATATTGTTGGCTAGTTTTTTAACTTAGAGTCGTATTTGTTTTAGCTCCTTACATCAAGTGGCTTCATGCCTTGTCTGGAGCGACTTCCATAAAAACACATATGTACGAGACTCTAACCCAGAGAGGTTTACAACATTTCAGCTTCTTCCGACTATATTATGCGGTGAAACGAGAAGAGAGAAACAGTAAAAACAAGGACAGAAATATGGTGTTATGAGCACAGTGAAAAAGTACATAGAAGCGATCCTCATTCAATTTTGAGCAACGTTGCGTCTTCTTGCCAATATATATATATATATATATATATATATATATGGGGGGGGGAAGGTAAAACTCCGAAACGTATTAACCGATCACTACGATGTTTTCAAGCTTGGTTTCTAGGCGTAGCGGTTCATATTGTCGGCTATATTTACTTTAATTTTATTTCATGTACCATGTATTAAAAAACTACAAGACATATTTTTTATGCAATTGGGAACATAGATAGATATAAAATGGAGTCTAATGAGTTAGAATCTGCTTATTTTTGACGGGATCAAACACCCAACTTCGAAAATAAATATACAACATGAAAGTTACTCCTTACTATACTGTTGCATGTGATGATGTCGTTCTAGTCTGAGCAACGTCGTGTAACCCTGCTATTTCATACCACATCATCAACATGTAAATCATACCATTAAAGTCCGAATGAATTAAAGTACTCGACTAAATTTTTAAAGATTTTTATTCACTGTTCAAGTTTAATATTACTTAGAAATAGTATAGGAGACTTATTTTATCCGTTTGCGAATATGAGTTACTGATGCAATCTCTTCAGACATTTCATTGCTCAAGGACATGAGTGCAAATCCCTGTTTATCCGTACAGAACGACTTGCTTATATTTTATAACCTCTAGATGTTCGGGTGGTACATTTACTCAAAAACGATATAATCTTTTTTATCAGTAATATTCTTACGATTAAACGTTGATTTCTCTATGTGAGCCATCGCTCAAACACAGCTGAATGGTGACGATATTCTCCATGCTTTCCTACAAATAACTGCTTAAAAGTCCAAATTTGTCCTCACGTGTGCAGTGAGGGATGTGCATTATTCTGTCAGACATCACCACCAACAGGAGTGTAAATGCACCTTTAGAGGACTTTTTAACTCAACACCTAAGCGCTGTAAGCGCGGACACCCGTGGAAGATGTACCATCGTCACTTTCGTCACGACAGGATAAATACAACATTCTCTATTCGTGTTTCCGCTTCATGAACCAGTCTGCCAAACAACGTCGTGATAATGTCTACCATATCCAGGTTTAAAGTCTCCTTGGACAAAAATTCAGACGGCATATAAATGCGACATCTTCTGAATTTGTTCATGGCTTGCTGCACTTAGCTGTGTTTTTGCCAATGAAATTTATTGACTGAACACTGCAAATAGGACATTTAAAATATCATTGGAAATTTTCTTTCTCATTGTCCTCTTTTTACATCCTTAGAAAACTAATATAATAAGAAAGAGGAGAAGAACAAAAAGAAAAAGAAAAAGAAAAAGACAAAAATGAGAAAAAGAAGAAAAAAGAAAAGAAAAAATAGAAAACGTGTATACCCATACACAATAATGAAAACATGGATGGTTGGTTTGAAATTAATACAATGTATAGAGTTTGTTATATCTATGATCATATAAACAGATAATGAAATAATTATTATGACCCGGATCTAAATGTCAGAACTAATAAGGTAATTTCTTAGAAATGTTTTTATTTTTCTTCTATTCTTCACATATTATTTATTATTTGTTGTTTTTTAGGGCTTCGCGGCATGTCAACCGTCGTTTAGTTATTTTATCTCACAATAGTACATATGTTTTGTTTACGATTATTTTTTTACACACGTTTGTTTTTTAAAAATTAGTCTGAATTTCTATAGAATAGATGGAACCTTAATAGGCACTACCACTTCCGGTCAGAGTGAATTTCGGAGTAGTGCCAACTGAGTGGTGATAACATGCTCCCCAATTTGGGGCCTGTCCACCAGAAAAAAACTTTATGGATATATCCAATACGAATCACACTTAAGTATCTCGAATGTTAATCAATACTACCATTTTAAATTTTAACAATTCAACCGGTTCATTCTTAAAATGGAATACGCGAGTGCTATGTTTGTTAAGGCAATTTGTTTTAAACATTAAGTATCAGAGAAAATAATTGCATGATTTAGTTGTAAAGATATTTCCTGACAATCAATTTCTAATGCATGTAAATATATTAAATTAGTTTCGATGTTTCTGTTTTTCATTCATTATTTCATTGTCAATCTTGAATTGACTTCATTCGATTTTTCTTGTTTTTTTAAATTTTCCATTCCGACTTAATTTAATATCTTTTCAAGTAAATACATTGCTCAATCACTTATTGATGTTGTGGTACAAGTAAATTACTATAAAGTCGATGTTAGTCAACTAATGATGTTCGTGATATTAGCGATACTTATTGCTTAAAACTAATTAACATAAGTCAGTTACCAATTGCAGTCGAACATAATCGTTATTAGTTAACTATTGAATTACAATTTCTATTTCTATACATATATCGATGGTGACAATAATCGATGAGCATAATAGATTAATTAGTTAAGTTCACTTCCTGCAAGACGCTTAAATGAATAGAAAATGATACCATGGCCATTCTTACATTAAACTGATGCCATTTTATCTCTTAACGTTCCATATCAGCCGAACGTCAGCACACTAAGATTAGCGCAGTCTGGCCTACAAAAAATGCCTGAGAAGCTCCGTTGGCATTCCCCGGTAGGGGCACCTCACACGATTAGCAATAAACTAACCTCTTCTCAATAAGAAGGTAAAGCTTGAGTAGGGTGACCCTCCTGAGACTGAACAGAACTATACCTCAGCCCGAGAGAGAAGGGCCAGAAGAAACCATAATGGGCAATGCTTTTGTCGGACTGATTGTCCAAGACGTATCATCAACTGGTATGAACACACCTACTCATTGGCCAAGATCAAAGTGTAGTATCTGTTCCGATGGATACTGCACGCCATAGACTGGTATTGTCTTGGCCTTCGGGGCTTGATTTACGCCTGTTATGGGTCTGTCCTGTGCAGTTCTAGGAGGTCCACCCTCCCAGGATTTGCCTCCCCTCTTTGGGGAGGAGTAAGTTTATTGCTTACGGCCTGAGGCGCCCCTACCGGGGAATGCTGACGGGGCTGCCCAGGCATTTTTTAATGGGCAGAGTGCTCACCTTCTCGGGCGCTGGCTTTTCAAACCCTACTTTCCCGACCCGACCCTGGGTCCCATCTTACTTGTGGGAGTAAGATAAAACTGGCCTTGTGCCTAACCTCCTGGAGAGGACGTAAATAAATACTCATGCTGTGATAGGTAAGTATTATACACCATGACGCAGAGCATTTATTTTACGGCGAATAATATCATACTATTAAAGAACAACGTATTTACAATCATTCTCTGAAGTGCCATAAGCTGTTAGCAAGTACATCGATTCTAAACATTTAAAGCAACAGAAAAGAAACAACATTTTAACCATTTCTATTGTAATTCTGTAGAAGACAGAGCTTACCCAAAAGGTTGGTTATCGAAACTTTAAGCAATTGGTTGCTGGTGGCGTGACAGAATTTGATAAAATACGGAAACATTAATGAACATTCTATTTTTGTCATACGTTTCAATTTGAAGGCAGGTTTGCAGATGTCAGTTATTGGGGAAAGAATCAGGGGTCCAATTATTTTGGATTCTGCTAACTAAGACAGAGGTGGTGGTGTTCATAAATCCGACCTTGTCGGTGGTCTAAATAAAACAACATCACTGATGACAACTGTTTCGTTTTAAAACAGTGTGTACTTAAAACTGAAGAATTGCTTAGACTTTTTCGCCGTTTTATAGGCTTATGTTACAGTCTCATTCTCATACACAAGTGTGTATACGCTACTCCCTTTCTTTCTCCGTTGGTTCGGTTTACTTTTTCTTCTTTTCTTTTTAACCGTAACCATAACTCTTACTCGAAAATGCTATACTTTTATTTGTAGCGTTGGCGAGGAAGAAATGAAAAAAAGAGAAGATAGAAAAAAGAAAGGGGATTTTTATAAAAGCTAGTATCTCTTTCACGTATATTGGGTCAACAATTTCAGAATAAGACATTCTATGAATTCATCACTTAAATCTATTAAATGTCGTTTGAAAGAACCGTGGAATGAAGTGAGTATCGGAGACAAGCTGATATCTTTTTCACCTTCGCTCGTTTCGGGGTAACATAAGCCTCAAATCAGGTTTGACGAGTTGAGCCTAAACGGCAACGTAGCTACGCCCGTTTTCTTCGCTAGTTTTTTTCACCTTCGCTCGTCTCGGGGTAACATAAGCCTAAAAGCAGGTTTGACGAGTTAAACCTAAACGGCAACGTAGCTACGCCCGTTTTCTTTAGTTTTTTTCACCTTCGATCGTCACGGGGTAACATAAGCCTAAAAGCAGGTTTGACGAGTTGACCTCAGACTGCAACGTAGATACGCCCCTTTTCTTCTCTAGTTTATCTCTGTCTTGTTTTTGCTTTCCTATTATTCCTACTTTTCCAATGCAGATTTTATACTGACTTTCTAATCCTCGAGTTCTCTTCTCTTTACCTCTGTTTCTATTTTTTATTTGAACATTTCTATTTTGCCCTTCTCAAATCCAACATAAGTTTTATAAACATAATCGTCTAGTCTAAGATGCTAAATGTAAATACTGCAGAATGAAACGCGCCCGTGCGTCCACCGTAGAGTCCCCGAAGTTAGTAGTATCGACAAAGAGATGGTTTACCTTTGTAAACTTTGCGCTCGTCGGAAAAGCCGCTGACACCGCATGTGAACGTTTGCATCCACGAGTTATCGTACACGTAGATGCCAGAATTACTGACTTTATCTCTAAGAATTGGCACAGGAAGTTTTTCCTGAAATTCGCCCTTTCCCCCCTTCCACAAAAAAATGGGTTATTGATTTTTTATACTGGGGGCTCTAAGTTCTGGCGTGAGACCATATTCTAACCTTTTCCAAAGAATATCGATCTAGCAACCTGTCCGTTTTCCATCGAAATCAAACATTTACAGAAATGGGAACTGTGTGTGTGTGTGTGTGTGTGTGTGTGTGTGTAATAATGTGACAAGAAAATTTACTTCTTACAAACGGTCGTTCAGATATAAATTCTGAAATCGAGTAAAATCATGATGGATTTTGGGAGTATATTGAGTCCGTTATATGTACAGAGAGCTTAATAATAATGTTTATGTTTACACAAGAAATATGCCAAATTCATTATATATATATATATATTATCATTATTTGTATTTACTGTGTACGCGTACAATATAATAGGGTGATATAATATATTGTGTAGATGTTATCTTATGAGGAGTCGTGTATGCCTAAAAGCGTGTAGGTCCACTAGTTTTGATTGTGAGAGAGGTGAACTTTGTTCGAGTTAAGTGCAGGTCGAAATGACATCCATTTTGGGACAAATAGATTTGTTCTCAGAAGGAGTAATCCCAAGAAGTCATAACAACTGGTGAAACCTGGCCGACTTCAAAAGTTGAGGTTCAATTAAGGTCAGGCCAGCTCTGGTTATTATTTGTATGACAGAACAAAGGACGGTGACGTCACTTGTTGTCGAAAACTGGAAATGAGATGAGTCCGCCATGGGAGCTCGAAGCGACAATATCGTCGTGAGAAAAAGCGGACGAAATTGTCCAAAAATGTAGACAAATAAGTTAAGACTGCGTCTCTAAAAATGAGACAGAAGATCGACATCT
The DNA here is from genome assembly GCA_963556195.1 of Sepiola atlantica. Classification (NCBI taxonomy): domain Eukaryota; kingdom Metazoa; phylum Mollusca; class Cephalopoda; order Sepiida; family Sepiolidae; genus Sepiola; species Sepiola atlantica. The sequence goes on from CAUVYP010000358.1 coordinate 32,897, forward strand.
CGCCCCGTCTACAAGATTTAGAAGTTAGCAGATAAGACAAGAAGAAAAGAAGAAGCAACATTAGATGATCACTCTCTCCCGAGTAAAAGAATATTCAGACCAATAAATCGTTCACGACCCTCTAGAAACGTCCTCGGAGTTCTTTCTTTCTCGCTGGGAGAGTATTCCGTTTCAGGGGACCGATGCTCCACGCCAGAAAACTGGAGGCCACTAGACGAAGGAAGAAAAACCCACGGCAGAGCTATCAACGATGAAGAGATCCGGCCAAGGTAATTAATTGAGACCGGTATGTAACAGAGATTTTCGGTATATACTTCAACACTTCTCAATACGTGAGTAAAGCGTAGTTGTAAAGTATATAAATATATTGATAGCAATTCAGCTACACAGAGACGTCCGTGTTTCATACCCGTAGGGAATCATTAGGCAAAGTTAAGTTTTTTTTTATTACTGTTGTTTTCATATATTTACGTGGTGTTTAGTCTACCTAACTAACAAATCAGATTCACTATTATTTCTCTCAAGCGGGTTGCCGTTTTTATTAGCGAATGACACAGCTTCTCTCAAACAAAGGCCCGGCTGTCCTTTACTTGCCATCTTTTTCTTTTGTTTAGGTGCGGCGCAACCCTTTTGTTAATGTGTCGAACTAACAGTCGGCCTTACTTTAGCACGTGCGTGATTCTTTTCTATTTATTTTGTTATTTATTACGGCTTTAGATGCTGATTTATATATGCTTATATTTATTTTATATATTTATTTATTTGTTATGTATGTAGTTATCCTAAAGTAAACGTTATTCCATACATACAGTTGATTACTTCTTTGCTTCTGCAGTCTATTTAGTTTTGAGGATATTTAAATTTTAAAGTTTCAAGCTTCTCGTTCAAACATAATCTAAACCGGTTGTCTCAATATCTACATGTTCCGACCCACTCAATTTTTGGCGAGCGTCAGTTTTCCTTGACTTTCAAATAATTGGTTCGCTAGTGATGTTTTAATCGACGTTTTTTTCTTGTACCTGAATGGGCTTTAATGGATGTTATACCTGGATTTAAAATCTTGTTAGGTTATACTTACGTTATACTTTTTGTTATTCTGGTTTTCTCTGTGGGTTGATAAACAATACCTTTAGTTAAGCAGTTATGTTATAGTGGACAAATTGCATGAGTTCTGCAGTTACAGTTTTTCTTTTCATTATTAACTTTTCGAGATATTCAATGTCCAAATGTGTCTCAGACTTCTGGTACACCCTGTATAATAAAGAGTAATGTGTCTTTATTTGTAACTATATATCCGCCCCGTCAAACTGATGATGATCTACCCTATGTCGTCACAACATGGACACTTCCGAACACTATGAATAATTGTTGTAAGAGAGAGAGAGAGAGAGAGAGAGAGAGAGAGAGAGAGAGAGAGAGAGAGAAAGAAAGAAAGAAAGAGAGAGAGTTGCTATGAACAATCCAGAAGCAGTCTTTGGAAAACCATTACTTCTGTACTTTCTGGAAATACATACTCTTGTCAACTACCTTCTTGTTGTTGTTTCTTTCAGGCTCTTTAAAAGCCACATCACAAACAAATGCTTCCGGACGTATAAGGGTAGTGAAAACGTAAGAGAGTGGAGAGTGGACCTTGTGTTTACTTTCGGCAGCCTTGTAACTTTCGCTTCCCTTATTTTGTTCTTTAGTCCTCACATTCCATGAGCAATGTGTCTGACAAAGGGGGAATAATTGCTATTTTCTGGGGCGGAATCTATTGATCTAATACTTATCGTTGGCTAGTTTTAAACCCTGTAAGTGGTATTTTTAAACTCTTTACATCAAGTGGCTCCATGCCTTATCTGGAGCGACTTCCATGAAAAAAAATATTTTAATAATAGGAGGTTCTGTTTTTCTTTTCTGCTTTCCATGCCAATTTGTGTTTGATGTTATTGTATTTTTTCAAATCTCACGAGTTTGAGGCATTTTCTCTCTTATTTTTCTATTTAACTTCTACAAACGTCTTTGCTTTAAGAGCAAAGTTCGGCGTCATTTTTGTTAATGTAGAGCCGCCCCTAACTCCAATAATAAAAGGAAGAAAATAATTAAATAAAAGTCAAGGTTTAGT
>CAUVYP010000358.1:40000-70000 GCA_963556195.1 Sepiola atlantica
CTAATATAAAATCACTCAAATAATTTTAGGCGATTCCTGTAACACAGATTTTTGTCAAGGGTTTCTTGTCGAACAAGATATTATGATATTACAGGGTGATTCATGAGTCACTTCACTTCGCTATTTAAAATGATTACCATATGAAGCACAGACATACTATGAACTTTTGATAACTGTTATCTTAATCTCTAATTACTGCTATTTGTTATTTTTAATTTGTTCGTTTACATATTTGTTTCTATATATATTTATTTCATAATCAATCAAATATGCTACAAAGAGTCGTAAATTCCTGGCAAAAAGAATGGAGCTATGCATGCAGAACGAAGGTGGAAATTTTGGAAATTTGCTGTAATCTTAAACTCCCATAAATGTATTTGTTGAATAAACTTTCTGTTTTGTGTTACCGTATTTTTCAACTTTAGAATTTCAAAAATAAATAGCTAAGTGACTTATGAATCACCCTGGATGATGAATTCATTGTTTTAGAGACGATTCGCATAAAAATACGTAAGCCGGCCTTGTTTAAACAAAGATAATTTGTGTTTGTGCTTAAGCTATTCTACTTGACGGCCTAGAATTTTTGAGAAATCTGACGTCACTTGAACAATTAACGTCATATTATTCTGTCGTCATACCTTTGAAAAAGCTGGCAAGTGAAAATAGCTAGCTGTAACAAGATTATATATGGATAAGTGAAAATAATGCAAACAACGACCATACTTACAGAAATACGTCATTGTCCAATGAACCAACAAATTACGTGTCACAGACGACCAGTGATTGCCGTCGGCGAAGACAATGATGGAAAATCCATGTGGATCCCCCACGCTATTCTACATAGTAAGGAATTGAAAGAAAGAAATATTGTAATGAATTTTTGCTGTAAAACTAGAAAAATACCCGTCTTAGGACGAGTAAAAGTCATTCCCCGAGCAGAACAGTGTTGCACCACTTCTATGTCCCCTTACGAAGATTAAAATCAAGATATGCCACTAAACCTTATGTCGAAAATCATTATTCTAATTTAGATCAAAATCCATTACATAATTTTGGAAAATGTCTAAAATCTTACGAGTGTGAAGAAAAAGCAAGATTCAGGGATTCTTGCTTAATTGGTGTCTGATGACTATGGATCAAATTCAATGCAAATCTGAAATATTTGAATTTTCAAATGGGTGGTTCTGCCCATGCTACTAAAAAGTCATTTAAAATACTTCAAATGAGCTGTAATTTATTAATTGATGTCTAATACTTATTGTTAAAATTTCACATAAATCTGAGATATATAAATTCATACGACAGCTTCCATCCCCTTGTTTACCTCATTTGCGTTAAGTTAAATCAAGGGAGTCGCGAGAGCGCTCTATCTCTTAATAGACTTCAAGAATGGCCTATATGGAAATCTCATTTTCTTGATCAATCATAACTCAAAAACCAATAAACCAAATTAGTTCAAACTTTGCACAAAATGTTTTATTTGATAGGTTCTAAAAGTGTGTAGAATTTCAGCATCATTAGTCAAGGCAACCCAGAAAGTTCAATCATGTTATCTGTGTGTACGTACATACGTATGTGCCACCCTGTATCTCATCTACTATTTGATGGATTCAGCTGATTTTTGGCAGAGATAGATGTTCTAGGGTCTAGTTGATGGCATTTTAATTTCAGTTTACCATATACCTTAGTTTACCAGAAAATTCCAAAAAACCATTAAAATGACCATTGTATTGAGGCAAAGCCATTACAAAAGCAGTGACATTCCATGAAAAATGCCAGTATACTGAAATCATATGCCTTAATAGGATTAAGATGAAAATTCATATACACTAAATGTACAAAAGCAAGGAAATTCCCGAATGTTTACACTTTTATTGTCATTAAGGGTATGCGAGCACAACAGGGCTATGTATTTTATTAGTAGGAATTTTTCTTCAGCGCAGCTCACACACTTCATCCATTCATGCATATAGATTTATACTGTAGTGATGTGATAATGAAATGGTTTGGTTAATATGTAGTCATAATCTTAATTAATGACAATAAAAGTGTAAACATTTGGGGATTTCCTTGCTTTTGTACATTCAGTGTATATGAATTTTCATCTTAACCCTATTAAGGGCATATGATTTCAGTATACTGGCATTTATCATGTAATGTCACTACTTGTGTAAAGGCTATGCCTCAATACAATGCCTTCTCATAAGGCTTTTTGGAATCTTCTGGATAACTAAGATATATGGTAAACTGAAATTAAAATGCCATCAACTAGACCCTAGAACCTAAATCTCTGCCAAAAACCAGCTGAATCCATCAAATAGGTGATGCGATACAGGGTGGTACGTACGTACGTACGTACGTACACACAGACAACATGATTTCATGATTGAACTTTCTGGATCTCTGGGTTGCCTTGACTAATAATGCTGAAATTCTACACACTTATAGAACCTATCAAATAAAAAAATTTGTGCAAAGTTTGAACTAATTTGGTTTATTGTTTTTTGAGTTATGATTGATCAAGGAAATGCGATTTCCAGCATAGGCCATTCTTGAAGTCTATTAAGAGAGAGCGCTCTCGCGCCTCCCTTGTTTAATCAAATTTCACAAAAATCTGAGGTATCTGAATTTTTACCACAGCTTCCACCCCCTTTTTACCTCATTTTCGTAAAGCTAAATTTAACTAAATATAACCCACATTATCCACCTTACGCCTAGCAGATGTGTTTCAGAATTTATAATCGTCGGTTAATTAATTTAAGAGAGAATCCTGTAGAAACAAATATATAAACATATACACATTATTCATATAAATAGAGATATATAACTTGTTTAACTCTCACCGTTTATCCGCATATGAAGAACTCTTTTGTAAAAAAAACAAACTAGTATTCAAACATAATTTAACAAAGGGTGTTAACCTCATAATCTTTTGAATAATACCGCAGCGGTGTGGTGAGCAGTAATATGGAGGGTGTACGAATTCAAATCCTTTTTGTCCCTCAGGAAATGAGTTGCGACTGATACTGATACAGAAAACACGCGAATCGTCCATAATGTGAATTCGAAACAGAAGCGACCTCCCGTGTCTGGTACCATTCTCCGTCACCCATCGTTTACCTCCCCTTACCCTCGAGGCATTCAAAGTCTAAACAATCATACATAACAGAAACGCAATTTCAGAATGTTTATAAATACGCTAAATGCCCACCATCGGCTATAAAAGATGGAGATTACTTTATTTGTGTTATCACATCGTCGCTAGTTTCGCGTATCCTCAAAGGAGATTTGATTGCATTTTATCTTTTTTTATTTTCTATTTAATGGCACATCAACCCTGTAGGTCATTTCGTACGAAAACCGTGTTTGGTGGAATAGTAATAAAATACTTTTTGGGATCGTGGTTATTATTTGTTGATTTAAGATTATACAGTGTCTTTTAGTTCTGAAGTTTAAAAATATAACATTATTTTTATTTTTTTATTTATTATATTTAGGTACATTTTTAAGGCGTATATAATTTCGTTTCCGTTTCTTCTTTTAGAGTTGTAAAATGGTTTATTTTTTTCAGGTAGACTTTTATTTGATCGGCAAGTACATTTGTTATAAATTATGGTGAGTATATGTACTTAATAGTGTTAGCAACCGCATCGAATGTTGTTATTACGTATTGCCTCTCGATTAGACAACAACTCAAATCCGCAGTTTCTTTCAACCAATCACAGGGCAAGAGATAATCACTTCCAAATGTCGCCCGTAATATAAAAACCAAAACACACCTGTTTTTTTTCTGTTTCGTTTTTCTTCCCAAAACAACACACGTGAAGACGATATAATTCTGCTGAGGCCTTTTCGGGTCCGAAGGCCCTTTACAGACGCATCGAGAGACACAGACGAACTACTAAACATAGCGACAGCATAAACACACTGCTAACCGATCCATGTACGCAGTTTATACGTATACGCTCTCGCTGGAAAAACAGGCCCGATCATATAAACACATATATATGCCTATCCCATTTATACACATTGTGATACGCAAACTATCACGGCGCCAGCCGAAACAAACATGGCTATTCAATTTCTTCTGAGATGCAAAAATATTTTTCTTTCACCTAGAACGTTCTCGGACATTCTGAATTCTCAATCGATATAAAGCTTACATTTTTCATTGTCTTAACAATTTTTCAATAAAAATTAATTACTTTTGTATGCATAAACTTTGACATTCTTTTAATATGGCTTTTTCCTCTAAAATCGTACTAGGCTCTAAAGAATATGAGAACACATTTACTAAAACCTTTATGTCCGATAGTGAGCGAGTGGTCACAACGGGTGCATCGATGTGCAGTTTCCGTTTTGTGGGAGATTTGGAAGCTCTTTAACACATTGTTTTTACTGAAGGGTCACCACTTATCAAGCCCCCGTGCCTACTAGAGGATAAGGGTAAACAGGATTGTTGGTTGGACGATGATAGTCGTCACGAGAGGATTGAAAACAATGGGTGAAGTGGGCAGAAGATTACTTAAGAGGACTTGATTTCCCAAGAGGGGAGATCGACAAGTACTTATTAAAACTTGAAGACGACAATGCTGTAGTCGGTTGAGAAGCAGACTCATGGTATCTTTATCACATATGGGATGTTTTAGGAAATAAACTATGTTCATGGAAGTTCCGTTGTCATTGCCATTGTCTTCAGTTAGATAACGATTCTGTGTTGCAGTTTCAATACCAATTGCTGTACGGGAGCAGACCACATAATTTTGCTATTGAACAAAAAATTGTCTCCAGGTTACCTATTATTGGGGAGACGGGTAACGTACATTTTCGAATAGCATAGTAAGGTTTTCTACAGAATCATATTTCTTGAATGTTATCTTATATTCATTGCAGACCATTAGGATGTGATTAACTGTGAGCAAGAGGTCACCAGGTGTAGTGTCAAAGAGGGGTTGCTTGTTATACAATCCGAGTGGTGTACATATATCCATTATCGATATATGATATGTACATGAGGTGCTCTCAATCATTTCCGAGACATTTTGTTAAAACCAAGAAGAACATAGAAGAAATATGAATATAAATATAATATCTATACTATAATTGATGTTAAAAGCAGGTGTCGAATTTTCTTCGATGACATTATGTGAAGCAATAGAGGCAGAATGCCAAAACGTATTATTAATACAAGGATTTATTTAAGAATAAAAACTATGTTTTAGTTAGGAACGCCGTAATAACCTATAATTGCATTGCCATTTCAATTACATTTTTACGTAAATGCTTTGCTTAATGTTAGGTTGTTTTTTGGGGAGAGTTTCATTAAATGAAACAGCCTTTATTATATTATTATATATAAATATATAAATATATATACATATATATATAACAATAGATAAAGTGAAAGAATAAAATAAGGTGCGAATCAAACTTTATTGCAGTTCAATGTTCGGGCAAAGTACTTTAAAGTCCTTAACTCATGAGTTTTCAAAGAAAATCCTCTCCTCAGAGGACAATTACCGCAATGACATTACTGCAGGTAATAAAAATTAAAAAAAATATATATAAAAATACATAAAGGTATACAAAACATCAAATATATCGACCGAACACATATTTTTTTATTCGCACCTTATTTTATTCTTTCACTTTATATATTGCTATTAATGCTATATCCAGTATATTGAGCTTCATTTTTATCCGGATGTTCACTAATTAAATATATTAGTTGCCTCTTATATTTTTGTTGTATTAACCTTATATATATATATATATATATATATATATATATATATATATATATATATATATAAATATATAAATATATATATAATATATTTATTTTTAAAATTTATTATTATAGTATTTTATAGTAATTTATACCCTAAACATGTAATCTGTTTAAAAAAAATCAACATAGCAAACATGAATTCAGGTGGTTTACACAAATTCTTTCTTTCAGAATCTTTAATTCCGGGCCACATGCACACATTAATTGCAAAATGGAGAAATAAGTAGAGTCAAAACTTTATTTACAAATCACTCCAAAAAGAAAATTAAACAATGGATGTATAAACATGCTGCCTAAACGTGACGCTGACAGATACAACAATTCCACGTCAGATTGGACATAAGTGTCATAGCAATGAGGGGTTCACTTAAATTTCTAACAGTTATCCACCTGATATAGGTGAAGATCATACACATACTAGGTTGGGCTAGCCAGTTTTAAGAGTTGACAGTGTTTGAAAATGTGTAAGGCATAAGAAGGAATAATGAAACATCTAGAAAATGCTGCTAGATAATATAGATTTCGCGTGGGCGTGGTAGTTGTGTGTGTGAACACATTGACCAATGATATTCGACACGTTTAAATACTGAGTTCGGAAACTGCCACCTCACAGTACTCACTGATTCTAAAAAGGTAGGTGTTATTGTTTGTTTTTGAGCAAACCTCTTATAGTAATTCTCTTATTTCCGCTGACGCCGGGAATACACTTTTCGACAGTATGTCGTTACTGTGTTACCAACCTACAGATCTCGACAATGACTAACTATATGTTTATACCGCGTTAATAAATCTTAAAAAAAAAATGTGTCTACATTTTTTCCGAGAAAATGTCGAAAAAGAAGATATCAGCTTCGCGGATGTGTCTTGTGTATTTTCTTGTTTGCCTTTTGCTGGACACACAGCGAACTGCTCTTTATGTAATAGATTAAAATCAAAATATAAACACTTTCAAAGGAAGCGGTATTGTTTTTTCGTTAATTATTCATATGCAATTTCTATTACTATTCCCGGAAAGAACATTTAAATAAACACTGCCAATAATATATATATATATATATATATATATATATATTCAGCAGCTTTAGAAAGAATGAGCACGATGTCTTGAGGTTGATTTTTAATTTATTTCGAATGTTGCCAAATCAAGATTGAATTGGTTAACTCGGAGTTATAACGTTAATACAGAATTGTTTGTCCTTATTCAACCTCGAGATTTAAACCGGAACGTTTTTTTTTGTTCTTCATTTTATCTCGTTTGGGATTCAAATGTTTCTGCGTATAGAAATGAGATTCAAAATAGACGCGTTAAACGATTCCTTATTTAACTTTTTCTCGAGTTCAGCTGTTTGAATTGATCAACATTCATTACTTATTCCTTGGCGTAATTAATAAAGAACGTTTTATTCTAAATTGGTGGCATGTTTGAAATTCTCCCCAAAGATTTCTGGTATTTATAATTTAGTTTAAGCCGTGAAGAAGAAACCTTTCTAATGAGAAGGTTCTTCCTAAATACACAACATGGGCTCGTGATTAGTCTCATGGATACAGACGTTCACTGTTGAATCGACTATGGAATGTTCTAATCCCACCTGGCATGAACCCACAATTTAACCCTGTTGTGTAAAATAGCAACTTATGTTACATTAAATTGCATGCACTTAATAATTTACAATATGTATGGTTTTTCTTGTTAAATAATACCAAAAGTGTTGATATGCCGCATAATGACAAGCTAGGCGTCTATAGATGCTTTAGATAGAAAGACATAAGCACTGCCAAGAAGCCAGACACAGTAGCAGAAGCAGATGACACTCCTTCCCTGTTGTAGGGGCGGTGGGAAAGTAGCAATGCCAGAGTTATGCTATCTGGAACTGCCAGGGTCACGCGTGGCAGAATGGTCTGGCATCAGCGTTATTACAGCGCACACTGGCTAAACAGGATTTTGGTAAAAATCAAGGATAAGTCAACATTAGGATCCGTCGTCCTCTGGTCGTTTCTGTCTCTGCATCTTTTGCAAGCCAGGACATGCAAGGCCTGGAAACGCAAATCTATCGAAGTGATGATGACATTGTTACTACTGCGTATGTGCAAATATCATTCCTTTGTGTGTTCACTAATAAGCCTTCCCCGTGTTCTTAAGCAACCGCTATGCGTTGCTGCTTAGTGTTCCGGGGATAAACACCCGTAACACACAAAGTTATAAGAATAGTCACGGCCACTGCAGACTAGACAATTCTTAGGCACGATCTTGGTTGAACTTTGTGTATATGTCCGATTCGTTCGACAACACCCTCTAAATTACAACGCTTCTTCACTGTGGTAGGGGCGCTGGAAACTTTGTAGCGTCAGAGTTACTTCGCTAACAGGGCTCTGGTTAAAATTCAACAGGAGTCGGCATCAGGATCCGGCGTCCCATAGTCGTCTCTGTCGCTATGTGTGGCAAGCAAAGACGTGTCAGGCGCGAAACCACAAATCAATTGAGAGAGAGGACAACGTTGCTTCTATGCCATTGGTTTGTGTCTTTTGAGCCAAACCTTCCTCGACTTCGCATGCAACTGCTGGGCCTTGCCGCTCTCGGTGTCAGGGTTACAGCCTGCAATCCTACATGGCAACGAATGGATGTGACCAACGAGAAATACTTCATGCAAACAGACAATCCTGAGAGACGATCTTTGTGATCTCTATGCAAAAGTTCAACTGGCTCAACAAGAACAACAAGAACAACAGGCAGTCGGAGAAGAAACAACAAAAGATAAAACGGTGCGAAAAGAAACAGATACACAAGATTAGAATGTGTTATTGAAAGTACGTATATGGCATAGTCGCTACTGATTTAGTATTGTGATATCATGGAATGCTCCAACTCTTCCACAGCTAAGACCACCGGAATAAATTAGCTAAAAATATCGTCTGGTCCACTGACCTCCACAGACCGGTGACGCTATGACAATTACTTGTTAATTTCTGAATGGCCAGATAACAATGGCGAAAGTAAGCTGAGCAATAAAAAAAAAGATGCCAGTTTCCGGCGGTAGGCTGCGAGAAAATAGCATGTATCTAATTTCGGATTGAACATAAATATATTCGGGGGGAAGGGCTGGCTGCTGAAAAAAAGGATTTGGGCGTTGGACAAAAAGTGGTTGTCACTGGGGCTGACACGATCAACAAATAGCGTTTGGGTCCCTAGCCATGACGTGATCACACACCGCACACTTAAGTAATCTCTGTAACTTGTCTTGTGTTTTTACCGTAGCGCGACCACTGATACGTTCATCAGGCTACATTATCATAAGACTGAGTGTTCAGGAAAGCCGAACAGATTAAAGGTTATTAGGTATTTCTGTAATTTAAATGGAACCGATGTGAGTGCTGGAGCGTTCTGTAATGTTAATATGCAGTGCAGTGTTTACCGATTTTTAACTTCTGCTGGGTCTATTACACTACTGTCACAGTTGAGTTGGCAACTAAGTTCCCTCCGTTTTTCTAAATTTCAATGTAAACGGTTTAATAAAAAAAATAACGAACAATTAATGAATAATGTATTCTCCTTTGTTGCAAATATTCAACAAGATTTTCGATACCTCGTTGGTAAAAATCAAAAATAATAAAAAGAATAGCAATAAGAAATACGTGTCGAAAATTTTAACTTTTTTATCAACTTGACATTCTATATTAGTGATCAGAAAATAAACAATGTAATTTACATTCCCCAGGAAAACCAAAACGAAATAGATTCCGAAATTATTCCAAAATAGAATTCTGAAAAAAAAAAGATTCCAAAATGATTCCAAAAAAGAATCCTAAAAAAAGATTCCAAAATGATTAAAAAATAGAATTCTGAAAATAAAAATATTCCAAAATGATTCCAAAATAGAATTCTGAAACAAACAAAAATATCCAAAATGATTCCAAAATGGAATTTGAAAAAAAAGAAAGATTCTAAAATGATTCCAAAATAGAATTCTGAAAAAAAAAAATTCCAGAATGATTCCAAAATAGATTCTGAAATAAGACAGATTCTTAAATAATTCGAAAAAGAATTCTGAAAAAAAAAAAAGATTCCAGAATGATTCCAAAATAGAATTCTGAAAAAAAGAAAGATTCCAAAATGATTCCAAAATAGAATTCTGAAAAAAAAAATATTCCAAAATGATTCCAAAATAGAATTCTGAAAAGAAAAAAAAATATTCCAAAATGATTCTAAAATAGAATTCTTAATAAAAAGAAAAAAGATTTCAAAACAATTCCAAAACAAAAAATAACGGCGGGAACTTAGTTGCCCACCCTGTATATGTGCATGGAAGTCGAACGGTGTAGCGGTTACAGACACATACTGTTGGCTCAGTCTGCCGGAGATGCTATATCATTTTCACTAATACTCTTCAGAAATCTATCGATACATGTATCGTGTTCTCAGCTGTTGGTAAAATAATATGGTAAATAAACAGTTAAGACATTGTAGAGCAATAAGTCTAACGAAAACTCATGAATAACATGCGCCGAGATTGGCCTCAGTCACATGGCACACATCATAAACTTGTAGTCAGAACTTTCCTAGTGGAGAGAGTAGGCCTTTTCTTTTCTAATATATGAGTCATTTTAGTACACCTTAATACGTGGAGCTCGTCCGATAGTTTTGATTGTATCGCATTGATCGAGGGACTAGATCGTATCCATTGTTGTAGTGCCAGACTTGAGAGAGAATTACAATCTACAACCGCCTAAAACTAGTTGACTGGAAAATAGGATAGTATAATGGCGCTTCCTGGGTGCGTGTATGCGTTTAATTAATAGGTTATTGACAAGCAATAAAGGCGAAGTAATCGAAGACGAATGCACGCGAATGAATAGAAGTAGACTTGCGTCGTGATATCTTCTTTCCGTTATAACAACTCTAGTGAGAGAGACATTCGATTAGGTACTCACTTTTTTATATAATGGAATAACAATTCAATTGAAAAACTGTCTCTTCTGATGTCTAATTCAAGGATTGTTTTATCTAACTAGGAAATTCTAAAACCAAATAAGGACAAATGTATACTATAAGATGCCCCCCCCCAAAAAAAAAACATAAAAAAATAAGCAGACTCAATTTAAATGCGCATATGTTTAGAAACAGTTGTTGATAATAGAAGCATTGTTAAAACAGACCAAAAACACAAATCTAAGCAGAAATGTTTAATATGTTTTCGTGAGAATCTTCACAACAACGTAGACGGTCTAGCCCTTTCGATGACTTTAAGCAGACTATTATTAAGCGCCCATCAACCGAGTTTTCCTTTTAAGTATTTGATTCTTGTAACCTCTCTTTCCTCTCCAATTGAAGTTGATGTAACACAATCTAAACATTAAACTCTATTCAGTTGCCGATATAAATTCATTAGGACCTTTCCGTTGGTTCAATGAAGTTGGCAATATTTGCTCTGGGCTAGGTAACAGTACTCTTACATGTATAGGCCACATCAATGAACTTTACTTTCTGTACCCAAAACCAAACAAAACTTCCATGAACAAAGTTTCTTTCCTAGAACATTCCATCTGTGGAACAAAATACCACGAGTCGCCTTCCCAACCAACTACAACATGGTCGTCTTCAAGTCTTATGTAAATAAATAATTGTTGTATTGTTCTCTTGGATAATAATTTCCTCTGGCATAATCTTCTGTTCATTCAAACCATTCCTTCCAATCATCTCGTTGTTGCCATTATCGTCCGACTGACAATCTTTTGACCCTCATCCTCGAATGGCACCTGCCTTTGATAAGTAAAATATGGATTTTGTTTGACCTTGTAGCCATGTCCATTCATTTCCTCCCATTACTTGGTTTATATTCCGGAACATTTACGTGTTTAAATACATAATATCGGTCCAAATTAAAAGTTCCTGTTTTTTTTTTGTGGGGCACCCTATAATATTGGAGATTTTTGTACCTGACTCTACTGCTCGCTAACGTCTATTAAGTCGAGGAATGTTTGGTTCAGAACACGCATTAACTGTAGGTATTCTTTAGACGTGCAAGAACTAGGATTCTTCTTCCCGGTAACGTGAGCAGCAAAACCCAGCTGTCGCATAGGAAAACGGAGAAGAGTTGAACAAGAAACACATTAAGGAATAGCAGTTGCAAAAGCACAGAAGCAACTTTGTTAGACCTACGAATCAGTCACGTGGTAAAAATGATGCAGTAACCATGGGAATTGTCGTGATAATATCCTCCCCCAGAGAGCACAACTTTATTGAAATTTTGAAAGGAATTCAAACAATGCTTTAATTATTAAATTAAATTCTACAAATTTGAGCAACCTTTAATTATTTATAGACTAATTGTAGATAAAGGATAAACGCGATTCGAAAGTCATGTTAGAATGTATCGGCATCGGTTTTAATAAATTCCAATGCTGAATAATCTTTTAAGATGTTCTTTTCTTAGAAAAGTAATCATTTTAGACGTAATCCGCTTTTCATGGAGGTTTATTTCTTTCATTTTTTTCTCCAATTTATGAAAACACAGTAGACACTCGGAGATAACGACAAAATGATCGTCACTTTGACGATGTTCCTCACCGCGAGACGATTGTAAACAATGTTTGGAATGAGCAGAAGATTACTGAAGATGAATTAGTTGTCCAAAAGGACAGCTCAACAAGTATTTGTTTACATTAGACTTGAAAACGACCATCTTGTAGTCGGTTGGGAAGCAGACTCGCGGTATTTTGTTACACATAGTATGTTCTAGAAAAAAACCTTGTTCATGGAAGTTCAGTTAGTTTTTCATACAGATACGAGGAGAAACGACATTTTTATTGCCGTGGTTGTAACTAGACGAATCGTTGCTGTGAATATTTTACAGAGAGTGCAGCTAAGTCAAGCACCTACCCTGAATATATGCATCATAGACATCTTTAATCATATAGTGGGCGTAGTTATGATCCTGTTCAACCATTGGAGGTCCACCCCCAAGCTTTATCTTCTCTCTGAGAAGGGGGTAGTTTATTGATAATCGCCTCATAGGCTCCTACAGAAGAAATGTCGACGAACCTCCCCGGGCATTTTTCATAGACCAGAGTGTGTTAATACTAGTGCTATGGCTTCTCAACATCACACCTAACTTTGTGTCGAACCTCCTGGCAAGGAAGTATATAATATGTTGTCTTTTTTGCTTTTGCTTTCTCTTTAGCAAAGTTTCACTTTTTGTTTTTGAAATCGGATTTTTAAAGTTAAATTTAATTATCGCAGCATTGTTTTATCACTAAGCTATCAATTGAAACAAATTCTTATAAAACTATAACTGATTTTATTAAGGTAATGTTGTATTAATCACTGCTTATAAAATCATTCTAAAATTTTATTAATGCATGAAAATTAGTTCACGATCTCAAACGCTTTCAAGGGAACCTATTCTTCGACACAAATTATCTTTATTATGAACGAATAAAAAAGTACACACTGTAAATGTTATCTGACACGGAATAAGTATTTTCAAAAGTAAACTAACGCGAAACTAACGCGAAATAAAATATACTCCTAGCAATAATATAGTGGGAGGGAGAAACGAAAATATATACTAGTTAGAATTGCTTGATCGGACTTACAAAATACACACGATAGCTTTCTATGTTCGATGCACCGAGTTATTGGGAACAACATAATTAAATAAAACATAACAATTTTATTTAAATCATACACTTTTATTTCTTTAATAATTATTTTCGAAATCAAACTGTTTTGTTTATATTTATATATAGTTGGAATATCTGTTCCAGAAATGGTTAATAATAACAATATGCAGTTGGAAACTTTACTAAGAGTAACAGATTGAGCTGAAAAATATATAAAATAAATGAAGAATAAAATTAAAATATTGTTGGCGTTCAAATAAAGATTACAACTCTTCTAAACCCATAACTTAAGTTTTGTAATACTGTAGAGTTAATCTTCCAATGATAGATTAAAAACACATGCTAGACATGACTCTAGAGTCAATCCGTCGCGTTACATCGATTCTTCTTATCGCAACAGATATTTTGGTACACGCATTAGTAATAAGTTCAATCAGTGGGGACGTCCCCTTGTAGTAGTGTTAGTAAAATCGTTGTTTTTCTTAATCTCCTGATGTTGTTGGCATCTGAAAAAAAAGAAGTTATTTTTCGTCTTTGTTTGTGGACGCGTTAACAGCAGTTATATAATAAGAGCTCACATTTTGAGCTTTTCTATTTTTTCTTTAAAGTATGCACTGATGTTATCTAACACGCCGTGGCTCTTCTCACGACCCACTCCCCATCGAATGCGTAAGCAACCCACTCAAACACTCCAGCTCTCCTTTGCAGTTAAGAAATAAATGAGAAAGATTTCACTAGATTTTATGCCACGCCGGTTTCGTACTCCCTTACGTCACGTCGTTTCCTAAACACGTTAGCTCTAATTCCAATCCTAATTTATCATGGACTATTCCTCTTTATTTAACTAGTTTAAAATATGGATTTTTCCTTTTTGTATTATTCTAAAACACCCAGCCCCAAATGAAGAGTTCGAATGCAAAACGCGATAACGCCATTTAAAAAAACAAACAACTGTCCCTACTAAAAGTGTTGCATTTCAACACTAAGCGACATCCCAAAACTATCTGTTGCATAATATGATACCAAAATAATTTCTTTTTGATTTCAATTATAATCAGCTTTAATCGAAATCTACATGTAATATATTCGTGTTTTCATTCTTTAAGTTCTCAATTTAAACGAATTGGATTTATCGCGTTTTGCGATCGAACTCTTAAAATATTGTTGCACATACATATGTATTTTGAAATTATCGTAAAATGATGCCCGATGCGAAGTATGGTTGAGTTTTTATTTATGTTTTATTATTAGTATCCTAACTATAATTACAATCCGCATCGTAATGGATCTTTAAGCTAAAGTATATCCAATAATTTTGCATCGTATCCGAATGTATAATAATTATATTCTATAGTAATATTACATTACTTTTAAACCCCTGTGACAAAATCGGAATCGCAAGAAGTATTTTCTGCTAAATATTGCGCAATTATAAGCAGTATATTTGAAGGTTTTAAGTGTTTATTTTTAGCAGATCTATTCCATGTAGTAGTAGTATTAGTATATTCGTAATCACCTTTCACCCACATAAGTAAATGTTTCCTTATGACAAAATGTATAATGTTCACTATCATTGGAATTTTAAAAGGTTTGTAGTTTTCATTAATAATAGTAGTAGTAACAGTTTAACCCTTCTATGGAACCCGGCATATAAAGTATGGTTTATGACAATTTTGGTGAACGTCTGTCCAGTATGTCCTGCGCCAATAACCGACGTACAGAAATGCTGTTACAATATGTATTATTTGTTTAACGTGTTTAAATATAATTACGTCTTATTTAGATTATTTTTTCAATTCAGCAAAATCAGACTCATGGAAAGAGTGTCTATCTAAGCAACATTAGCTGCGCTGCTTTCATACATTTTTCCTAAGCAAATATGATTTTTCAGCCGTAGAGTATTTACCTGGGAAATTCTGTTATTTTATTTCATCTTCTATAATTAGATGTTTAACCAACGATTATTTGTCTTCCATCATGGCCTATGAAAAATGAGATTTTTCGTAAGAGATGATTTTTACTGAAACAGAATTCTTTCGTATTTTCCGTTTGAAATTCATTCATTTATTTTCAAATTTGTTTCAAGAATATTTCTCATAGTATATATAAAAACAGAAACGCTTAATACTTTTTGATATTGGTAGAATATATAGTTTTATGTAAATCTGTATACTACCACTTTTCTACTTAGTTCCTGAAGCTTTTTTTTTCTTTTTCGATGTATAGTTATTTTGTATGTATTATTTTAATGTTTTGGACTACTGTTCTCATCTTGCTGGTTATTTTCACTACGTGTTGTCCGGTGTAACTTTCGGCCTATTACATGCGAATCTTCTCTCACTTGGGAGACTTTATAACTAACTCTGAAATCTATACGAAATTCTGAACTGAACCCTTTTATTTAATCCAACGGATAAAGTTGTTGAGTAAGAATCAGTTATAATTGACAGTCTTCTGGAGGTTGAGGGTTCAATCCTTACTACAAGCGATACTAAGAATAAATAAAACGTACTGAACATTTTTACCCGGTTATGGCTGACGGAACGAGAACATTCTACATCCGTTGATTAAATAAATAGTTCGGTTAAAAAATTCCGTGAAGATTCCATGGTTTGAAATGAAGTTTGAAGGTTACATCGGCTGAAACGTTGTGAAAATAGCAACCAAAATGAGGATAGTCCAAATAATAGAAAGAAATTACACTAATAAAATGCTGCACAGTATTTCTTGTTTTGGTAAAAAAATATTTTTAAAAAGTCATTTTTTCTCAGGAAATGAAGTCTATGGGAAGATAATCATTTTACTTGAGTAGAATACGTATGAAAGTGAAAAGAAATAAAATTTTCACCAAAGAAAAATGTCCATGGGAGACAAATCTAAAAACTCAGTGTAATTCACCTCAGGTAAAATTGTCTATGCAAAAAGTCTAATTTAGTTTTGGTTAACGAAACTTTGAATAGAAAAAAAGTGCAATTCTCCCGGATGTAAAAACTGTCATAGAAGAAAGACTGTTACCAAATATAATACAAAAAATATATCAACAACAATAACATAACAGAAAACTTCTATTAAGTGACCCTAGTATCGGATTTTGAAATTACTGCGTTGTTTTTACTATCCTTGTACTAATACTTTTTTTTTCTTAGATTTTTTTCCTGAATTACTCTTTTCGTATAGGACCACTACCACCGTCCTCTTTATCAGCATAATATACGAATCGTTCAGATGCTTGTCACCATCTTCTTGTTAGTTTCGGGTAAAATTCTATTGCAGACCGTAACTTTGATGGACACCCACTCTTGGGCAAAGGAAACACAAACAACTCTAAAATTAAACACGTGCACGGTGACGCCCAAAGGTCGTCCGACATATTCCTCAGCCTATTTCTGGTTTCTGCAACAGCACGAATGTCAAGCTGTATTAACCCAGATTCGTGATAGGCTATTATTGGCCATCTTTCTTGCACGCAATATTCCTTACAATTCAGCTTCAGATGCCGGTTGCTCTGAGACAAATCTCAGCATTATTTGAACAGCAATAATGTTGTGTCAGAATGACGTGGATCAACCTTGTTATCTCTGAGTCTGCGATTAGACACCCACAATATACTAGTAGACTGTGGCGCACGGGTTGGAAACGCAGCAAGAGTATTCTTACAGTTGCACAATATCGGATGTTGGCGGCATTTCACACAGAAATCGATACTATATTTGTGGTGGCTCTGTTTGTCTGTCCAGGGATGTAATTGAAAACGAAGCTCTATAGCAAGATCAAACGCAAGGTATCTCGCGTAAAATTCTACGTTTAACCCAATCGTGATATTAATTTTGTATAAGCAATTAATCAACCCTCTAAAAATTTAAAAGCACTTTTTAAACAGAAAATTCTTTCAAAAAGCTTACTTTTGTTTTTTGTGTGTACATACTTTTCTGTTTTACTCTTACTTTTAAGTACAAGACCTCCAGACGTCAAGATGTTTTGTCTTATACACAACCAGTGACACCTTTTTTTCACGGACTGTCTACGTTCTGTTTTAATTGATGACGTCATTGTTTTGTTAATTAATTCATGGCTTCATAAATGATCTCACCCGAAGGTCCGCCACCCCGTCCATAACGGGCGACTTCGCAAAACGATGACGTCATATCTTACGATGCCATTACGGATCTTCACAATGTATTCACCTGTTTTAATGGTGACGACATCCAGTGTTAATTGGGACAAACAAAAAGGCATTTTAGTCGTAATTTGTTTTTTTATTTTTTACTATTGAGTTACCAATTATCAAAGCAAGGAGATTAGTTTGATTGAAATCATGGTCAGCTGATAGTTATTATTTTGGGAGTACTGACATTGATCAATTTTATGAACGTGTTGTTAATGTGCAGTTTTTCACAAGCATCCATTAGCATTAAACTTGAAGACGACCAAGTTATAATCAGCAAGGAAGTAGTCACGCGCTAATGTGTTCCACAGGCGCAAAGTCTATGTTAAGAACCTGTATTTATAAAAATGCCGCCTGGCGCTAGGCACATGGAGGCCCAAAGGAAAGGCTGTTTAGATGTGGCACCAAAACGAGTTATTCTAGTGAATGTCTTACAAGGATATATATATATAATATATATATATATATGTATATATATATTAATAAATATATAGCACTAGATAAAGTGAAAGAATAAAATAAGGTGAGAATCAAATTTTATTAGCATTCAAAGTTCAAGCAAAGTACTTTAAAGTCCTTAACTCATGAGTTTTCAAAGAAAATCTCCTCAGAGAACCATTACCGGATGTTCACTAATTAAAGATATTAGTTGCCTCTTATATATTTTGTTTTATATTAACGTTATATATTAATAATATATATATATATATATATAAATATATTTTCACACTTTAATATATATGGCAAGTAAGGTAGACAGAGGCCTCACCTGGTCATTCCCACAGGGAATCGTCAGGCTAAGTGATTTACTAGTAATCTTTCTTTACTTATTGAGCACCGTCGAAAATCAATACACAATATATTATACTACCTTATAATATACCTGTACACATTTGGACACTATTGGTGCTTAGACCTTTTTAAAGATATGTACTTAACGATACTCGCCTAGTTCGGCTATTCAAGCTATTCACGACCTTAATTTGAAGACTTCCGGTTAATGATATGACTTTGGGTGATATTGTACAAATCGACCGAATAAAGAGAACTATTTCTTATAAAACTGTTTCTTCGTAACCGACACAACAAGGAATACAAGTTTTACGATGGTGGCCAAGTAATCGAGCCAGTCAGCTTCGTATACTTCCTATTTACTCACCTCCCTACGAGGGCAGAGTAAGGCACAAGGTCGGTTTTTAATGTGGAGAAAATCCAGCTCCCCAAAACAGAAGCTCTGGATTGGAACAACACTAAAAAATGCACCTAAGTCTGGAAGGATTTCTCCTTCTTTGACAGAGGGCAAAAATGTTGAAGGGTAGTATCATCAGAACAGATAATACAGTTTGCTCCTAGCGAAAAGGCCAGCATATTTCTACAAGTATAGAAGCATATTTCTACAAGTATAGAAGCATATTTCTACAAGTATAGAAGCATATTTCTACAAGTATAGAAGCATATTTCTACAAGTATAGAAGCATATTTCTAAACAGCTCTACCAGATTTTCACTAAATATAACACTTATATTTCTAAACACATCGGTAATGAATAGACACACTTAGAGTGTCCTTTAATTAGTATATCTCGTTTCTCTATTCTGGTTAGAATGCTCTGCTTCCTTGTAAAGTAAACGTTAACAATCCACTGACCATCATTCCATCATTCCATCATTTTATGTAATATAGACGTTCCCCTTAAAATTCAATTTGCATTGATTGACTACTTAAATCTCTCTAAGCGGGACCGACTCAAATCTTTGTATTATTGTAACTTAAATGGTATTACCTTTACACCCCCCGTTAGAACATTTATGCATGGGATTAAGGAAGCGCTTTAATCTATATTTGCAAATTTATGTGTAGCCCTCAGCAAGTATTAAATTTAAGAACATCAATACCGTATGTCATTTTAAATTGAATTGGATAACTTCAGAAATAATGATGATAAACACGAAGTGAACATTGTTGGGAACTATCGGATGAAATATTTAACATAATTGTATATGTATGATAATATTTTATTTGCGAGACCTGTAGACATTCCACAGTTGGATTTTTCTTCTTTTGTATATTGCTTTCATGCATTTTATGAACTGCGGCGCGAACGAAGACCACATGATATTATTATATCACGTCTTTTCAAACAGAACTGTACAAATCTAAGTAATCTGGTTAATGTAGTTTTAATATATATATTAGTTTTAGGGGTTTATCTTCAAACGCCTTGTAGGAGTTTGTGACAAATTTTCATTTTACAGCCGGCCGGCCGGTCGGTACGAATGCAGACCCCACGATATTATTGTACCTTGTTTAGACAGTACATAAACGCCACTTTCAATCTCAGACCGAAAAATTGATTTTAATTGGGATTTCACGTCATCGGCATCAGATACATATAAAAATGACCTTTTGACATTGCATCCTCGGCAAGCATGCGATCCCATGTTTTATAAAAAGGATGGTAGGAGATAACGTAGTACGAATATTAAATTACCATAGCGTATTATGATAGAAATCAACAGTGTAAATGTTCTCTGCAATGCCAATCCACTAAATGTAGAGTTGAAAAAATATTTTTAAATGCAGATGTAGATTGAAGTCTAACATGATAAGCAAGAACAAAAGGCAGATGTGAGACTGCATACCTCCGCCTGACAACGTAAGGATAGGCTAAATTCATTTTCGGGACATACATTTTCATATTTTGTTAAGTATCTCGAAGTAATCCCATGTAAATGTTAATAACCTAATATCATTCATCTGATCAAGCTAATATTTCGTTTTCTAAGAGAATCAGATCCATACATCAAATATGAAAAAAAATCGGAAATTGTAAATTCGTCAATATTCCGACTTTGATTACACTTTTCCTTATCAAAAGGCAAGCTTATATAACATGCGTGACTTCATTGGCTACAATATGGACCACGTAGCGAATCTCTGTGGTTAACAGAACTAAAGTTTTCGCCAAAAGTGGGATTTTTGCATTTTCGTTACGTTGACCCGTTATTTAGATATCCGAGATTAAATCAGTTTTAAGTTATACTCTGTCCGATATTTTTACGATTGGTCAAAAGTTTTGGAAACTAGGCTGTACACAAACATGATGACAATCTCGACCGAAAACATAAGCTTCCTCCCGGAGGTAATAATAGATAACAAAACATACTTTTAATTATCATATGATTATAAATTTGGTCTATCTATATCTCATGTTTATCTAAACATTTTCCGGGCTTAAACACATCAGATTCTATACAACAGATCATTTTGTTTTTTTTGATAAAATAAATATTGGTGCAATTTTTATTTTTCACTCTCCCACTTTTGAATTTTTCTAAAAAGACATGACAATTAATGAAGATGGTGCGGTTTCTTTAACGAAGACAATAAAAGAAATGAATTACATGATGAATAATTTAGATCATGAAATTTAATGCATGACGTATTTCGATTATTTTAGTGCGGCTGTTTAGTGCATCACAAAAAAGAAATGTGACCACTTCGATTATTGAAATTTTATGGTTTATTAACAGGCAAAAATCATAATTAAAAGTCATTTTTTTTTAAAGATAAAAATCAGGGCTTAAATTACATATATTATTAGAGAAAAAATATGAATCTTTGGGTCACCCATTGAGCTCTGGTTTGATTGTTTGAATCAGGAAAAAGTGAGTTTGCAAAGCAAGTTAAATATAAAAATTAAAAACAAAAAACAAATCAAAAATAAGTCTCTTTCTGCTCGAAATACTGCTATGGGTTCAATTGAATTACTGCATGTTGGGATATTCCCTTTTGTTTATAATAGACTATATCGATCTCCTTATTCTTTGATGTCTTTATTACATTCAACAATTAAAGAAACAGACAGAGAATGATGGAAGCGAGATTCCTAGACACTATATGAAATGTAAGTGGAAGGTATTATACAGTGAGAGAGAGAGAGAGAGCGCCATACACTTAGTAAGAAATAAGTTAATCCCCAAAACGCTGACTCTTTGACGTATCTTTGTTTGATTATAATATATATCGAAAAGCCTTGAAAAAAGTAAACGCTTTAATGTAATGATAGATTGTAATATTGTATTTTAATACTAAATTTGAAAACCGTCAATTTCTTTTTTCTTTCTTTTTATATACACATATATATATATATACACACATATATATACACATATATAAACACATATATATACATATATATATAAACACATATATATATACACATATATACATATATAAACACATATATATACATACATATATATATATATATACATACATACACATATATACACATACATATATACACATACATATATACACACATATATAAATATATATATACATACATATATACATACACATAGACATATACATATATTTATTTATATATATATATATATATATATATATATATATATATATATATATATAATTAAGTATTGTTTATTCATCTATATACAAGCTTTCTCCGTCGTTTGAAAACGTATCAGTTTAGATTCAAACACTGGCTTGCACACACACGTATAGTGTAATTCAGTGTTATAAGATATATAACAGTGCTTAATTACTTAAGCAAGTGCATAAATTTTTTTATTATATGTAAGCTACAAACAAGTTTGATCTTCCATCGATTCCGTCGGGTACACAGGAAACTCAACCTGTTGGGTGAAAGATACCAAATATCAGCCGACATTTCGATAGTGTGACCTCAAAATTTCAACGTTAGTTGTATAAGATTTTTATTTCAAATAACCGTCTTAGAAATCAATACACAAGTTTAGTCACCAATTAAAAAAAAAATTGTCTTGCATAGTATTTATTGAAAAATGTTTTCTGTTAATGAACTGTGAGATATAAATGTAAATTGAACATATTAAGTCCCTAGACGGAAACGGAAGGCATGCATGCCTCTAAAATTGGACGAGACGTTTTCTTTTAGCCGTCAGCCATCGCCGAATGATGTACAACCCAAGCTCTACCCGCACTCGCTTACTAGTGGAGTTTTGAAATACATGTAAGATAGAATACTTTTGCCAATGTCTGGTCCCCCAGAATCCAATTGAATAAAGTACTAAAAATTGTCAGCTCTCTTGTATTGTTCATTCACATCTTATAGAAAAAAAAACTCGTGTTAACCATCAAAGGGACAAACGTGATCTCGAGAAAGACACGTGACATTTAAGCTAGTGTCATAGTATTTTTAACGCAATTCATGTTCGAATGGTTTGGTTTTATTGATTCCTTGCACGGCATGTCAGCCTTTTTCGGGATGATTTAATGCCAAATTCATTGATTTTGGTTAAATGTTTAAATTCTAAATATTTTCAAATGTACATAGATTATTGATTGTTTTGTATGTATATATTCTGTAAATCAATAGGATACATTATATATAGAAGGATATATCATATCAAATTGATAATAGGAACGCTTACACGTAAAACCACTCGAAATAAAGTGCGTCTGGTAGGAATAACTACTAAAGAAGGATGCGCGCCTTCAAATTCTCTTAAATTTGCAAATTCGCTCTTTAACCACCGGATATAATTAAAAGTTATTCCAGGACTGGCTTGGGATAAACAGAGCTGAAACATCATATCGGGTGGGGGAGTAAGGTATCATTTGCAAATGAATAGTCTGCTAATCATAGATTTTAATTTAACCCAACCCTGGGACCCCGGCACGTAAACAACTCTGCATTAGAGTATAACTGGGCGTGATAGGAACTAACGAAAATCTCCCAAGTTAGGGTCCTCATCATGGATATAGTTTAACGTCATACACAAACCGCGTTGAGGTAGAAACAGTTTTATGAGTTGAGAGTGTGCGTAAAGAAGATGGACCGAAAAAAGAATGATAAATAATAAATAGAAACATCTGGATAGATAGATTTCGGTATGTGGTGCAGTGGGGGCGAACATATTGTCCAAGAGCGTCGACACTTTGTTGTGCAGGGGGTCCGAACTTTCGAATGAAGATTGTCCTTTGAAAAAACACACTATTTACCAGCTACCCACTGCAGCGAGGGTTGACACGAAGTCAGTTTACTGGGGGGAGGAGGAGGGATAATCCAGTTCCCTCAAGATAGATATTTACAAAACTAGCAGTGGACAAATCTATCGGCATCCCTCGGTACCGTCACCTCAAGCTACTGCGAACATACCCCCCCCTCCCCCCCAATAGAAGGTAATGTATGGGAGGATGCACCTCCTAGGACTTAGCCAGACCATACGTCATCCCAATAAAAAAGGACCTGACTGTTTAGGACAACTTCTAGGTTATAAGAATGATGCCAAAGAGAACATGGGCAGGTATGAATAACCCATTTGAACAAATACACACACGATTCTGAATATTTTTTTTGTGTGATAAATATTATTGTCATAAAAAAATCAATACACAAATCAGTGTTACCTCTTTGAAGGTAAGGGTGGCGTTCCGCATGGAACGACCTGTAGACGATTTTCATCTAGTTCTAAGTCTATTTTCTTATCTCTTGCTTTTTAGTGTCTTATATATGCATATTCGTCCAAGTTTAAATAACATCCCTTCGCATAATACGGGGTATTGACATAAAAATCTGACAATTTACAAAAACTAAAGGATCTGCAAGGAGGTGCTAAGGAGCGTTGTGAAGCCTTAGATGAACGAAATCGCCGCCGGACGCCCATACATCTTACTAACTCCCGTTTAAACCAAACAAATGTACTGTATTTGTTCCAATGCCCATTCGTGGAATGTTTTCCCAAGACCCAAACAGACAAACATAGTACTTATATTGGCCATATAACTACAACCCTCTCCCGACGTATTACGCTTAACTTAAATTATACTAGCGTCATCCAGCGACACATTACAACACACAAAAACAATCACAAAATCAACTGAACTAAGACAAATATTAACTAACACTAAGATCATACATAAAAACAACTGCACCAACAGACTAAACATCTTCGACCCCCTACACTATAAACTATTACAGCCCACAATTAATAAAATAGCATTCACCACTGATACTAACGCCCTATCAGTCTTAAAATAATAATAATAATAATAATAATAAAATAAAAATATAAAAAATAAATAAATAAAGATATATATATATATATATATGTGTGTGTGTGTGTGGGGGGGGGGGGTGTAAATTAATAGATATATAACTAATAATAAAACTATAAATACGGATCTTAGTAACAATAAGACACAGTCTTCTGAAGACGGTCGAGAGACCGAAAGCGCTAGAGGAAGGCCCCACGATACAATGTTAGGTGCCATATTCCACCAATTAACACCAGAAAACCGACGAATCGCTCGCCGCGTCGAGAAACTGACAAGAAATATCGTGAAGAGAGAGAACTCCGTGGTCTTTAATGACGCTTGCATTACTTGCTGCCGAACTATATATATATATATATATATATATATATATATATATATATATATAGTAAGTTATAAAATAGATATTTATGGCAATTAAGCTACGCAGAGGCTCCCGCGTTTGATCTGGAGGGAATCTTCAAGCTAATATATATATATTAAAATAAAATATTTAAAGAAGCGTATATTTTATACTAGACTACCCGTAGACCGATAAATCCTGAGAATCATTTGTCGCACTTCAAAAAAATGATTAAATTGTAATATATCTGGTCAGAACATTCTTCTTGCATAACTAATGATACAATTCTTTATGGTAACTTTAGCATTAAAATGCCCTATTATTTGCTATCTAATTTACATACGTGTTTACGAACACATCATGTAAATGAGCTGAAGAGAACCACTCATTCTATAAATACTCACAGAAACATAAAAAACTACTAGCGACTAGTTGAATTAACATCCATTACCTGAGGAGCAATGATTATATATATATATATATTACCTTAAGGCCTTGTCGTCTGACCCTCTGAGAGGAAACGTCAGAATGGTAAATTAAAAACTAAAAGTCGAATGAGATATGAGGGGAAAAAACTTATTTAAGTTGGAGGAAACGATTGAGATTAACTCCGATTCTTACAATTCGTTACGAAGTAAATATCTTATACTGTGGGCTATGGTTTGGAAGGAATTCTCTTTCTTTGACAAACTTCGCTTTTCAAAGTTTCTGTCTAATGGCGATATTTTCACCCTCAACAAAACCAATTCTTCATATAATAAATATTTGCAGAATTTGATTACCAAAAAGTTCGGCACTAGAGCATATTCGGATAAACATATATTTAATTATTCGTCTTATGCTCTATCAAATACTGAAAAATTTGTCTTGTCTGCCGGCTTAGAATTTTGTATTCCTCCCCTCTGCGTTGATAAAATCAACATATTTAGTGAGATTGAACTATTATATTCTCAACTAAAAAGACATTCGCCTATTTCCACTGATGAATTAACTAGCGTTAAAATCTAGTTGGGTGAATTAGGTCGGAGGTTTTCTGCTATACGTACTAAATCAAGCGATTGTATTTGGCAGAAAAATCATTTTGAAACTGCGAAATTACTTAAGTCGAACTCTGATATTTATATCACTCGTCCAGACAAAGGTTCAGGCGTTGTAATCCTGAACCAAGTAGATTATATCTCCAAAATGTGTAACATTTTGGATGATAAAAATAAATTTTTCAAGATGGGTGGTTTAAGCCACGATGACACTTTTCGTATGGAAATAAAAATCCAGAAAAGGCTTCTTCAACTTTATAAAAGCAAGTTTATTTCTAAAGAGATATATGAACGAATACGACCTATCGGCTCTCAAAGGCCTAGAATGTACGGCTTACCCAAGGTTCATAAACCCAACGTTCCTTTACGGCCCATTCTATCAATGTTGGGTTCGGCACAACATGCACTTGGTAAATGGTTAGTTGATATTCTTAAGCCCGTACTTACTTTTTATTCGGACTATTGTATCTCTGATTCCTTCCAATTTGTGTCTTCTATACACAAATTATCTCTCTCAAAGGATACCGAGTTCTTGGCTTCTTTTGACATCAGTAGTCTGTTTACCAATATACCTTTGGATGAAACCATTGGTATATGTGCAGATTATCTTTACCGTGGCCCCTTAAAGTCTCCACAGTTTCCTGAACGAATTTTTGTTGAACTGATGGAACTTGCTACTAAATCAGTTTCCTTTAGTTTCAATAATATAATGTATCGACAAATTGATGGTATATCCATGGGCAGCCCTCTTGGTCCATCGTTAGCCAACATTTTCGTTGGAATTTTGGAAAACCAATTATTTTCCAAAGTGACCAAGCCGGCTTTCTACACACGTTACGTTGATGACACTTTTGCTTGTTTTCCCTCACGGAGTGATGCTGAACAGTTTCTTCGTCTTCTTTGTGACTTGCATCCATCGTTGCAATTCACTATGGAGGTCGAGGATTGTGGTTCCTTACCATTCCTCGATGTTTTAGTGTCTAAATTTGGTTTATCATTTGAAACCTGTGTGTATAGAAAACCAACATTTACAGGCCTTTATCTAAATTGGTTTTCCTTCGCCCCAAGAGCAAGAAAAATAAATCTTATTGGTACTCTCACTCATCGAGCACTTATGATTTGTTCACCAACACGACTCGATGCAGAACTTGGTGAAATTACTAATATTTTTCTTGCTAATGGATATCCCATCAATACTATAAAAGGCACCATTGCACGTAAAGTTGCTTTATTTAATGGTGGTAAATTTATTGGCCCGTCACGTTGCCCTATTTATTTGAAACTCCTATGGTTGGGTTCTGACGGCCTTGACATTGTTAAAAGGATTTCTTCTTCTAATCAACGTTGTTTTCCGGCAACCATGTTGAGGGTAGTTTACACGACTCGAACCTTTTTCTCTTCTTTTCGTAAGGATGTTTTGCCAGCCATTCAAAAGAATTCTGTAGTTTATAAATTCATGTGTCAGTGTGGAGCTGACTACGTTGGCAAGACATCCCAAAGATTAGAATTTAGAATATCCCAACACATACCACGTGATATTCGCCTACACAAGGTTTCGAGATCATCTGGGAACTTCCAGGCACAGGAATCAGCCATCGGTAATCACCTCGTTAGTACAAATAGTTGTTCTGACAAGTATTCCGATGGGTGGTTTTCTGTTTTACACAGTGCCAGGTCGAACTACCATCTCAATATTATTGAGGCGTTAGTCATTAACAACTCTCGACCTAGCCTGTGTAGACAAAAGATTTTGAAGCATCAGTTGGAGATCTTTAATGATTCAAAAGCCACCATAACGTTGAGAGATTTACCCCTTTTTTTTCCTCTCAATCGTTTCCTCCAACTGAAATAAGTTTTTTCCCCTCATATCTCATTCGACTTTTAGTTTTTAATTTACCATTCTGACGTTTCCTCTCAGAGGGTCAGACGACAAGGCCTTAAGGTAATTTTAACAATTTTCCTTTTTTTTCCCACTCGTCTGTTTCATTGATTATAATAATGCTTCCTCTAAAATTAATCCTACGATTCTGTTGTACACGAAATGTATTTATATATATATATATATATATATATATATATATATATATAGTTGAAAAAAAATCATAGGTAACCAAGAGTGACGCTAGCTGAATAGTGAAGTTGCGAAAAAAAAACAAAATAACTTCCTTCTTGACCCTCTCCTTAAGTCTAATAACTACTGTAGTGTGGTGAAAAATTGACGAGTAACGCTCTTCAGTAGTAAGGAAGGTTTATATAACAACTGAACGCCATCTCCTACTGATATAAATTCTCTGCGGCAACCGTCCTTCTTCTTAGATGTTGGAAGAACATCCTCAGTCGCCAACAGCCACATCCTGGTAAGTCACCGCTTCCCTATTTTCCACAATATATATATATATATATATATATATATATATATATATATATATATATATATATATATATAAATGAATTAAAATGTCCAACATGTTCAGTTAATTGCAATTTACAGCTTATTAGGAGAATGAGCTTTTCTTTAAAATATAACTTAACCCCAGATCTAAATATTTTACCGCATATTTTGTTTCATAAAAATATGTAGGATAAAAGCTTTTTGGAAACGAACGTTGATTAACTCAGCTTTATAATAATAATAATAATAATAATAATAATAATAATAGAAGAAAACGGTATTTGAATAGACACCGTTGGGATTTTAATGAATGTTCATAAGGTGAGTCTACGAATGATGCATTATTAAAGTTTTTCGTGAGCCAATAACCAGATCCATTGTCCTTCCACATCTCGTGCCTTGTCAGCTCGACTGCAAAGACGCCTCTAGACTCTTTCGGTGCTGAAACGCATTTGTTAATTAACGTTCATGTCGACGTCAATACAAAAGAAATGGGGAAACGTCAGTCATCGTAAGATGACGTAAGAATGTCGTTGTAAGACACGCGCGTTCGTGAATGCATAGCGAAACATACACCGCAGAGGAAGAAGATTCGTGTAAGTCAATGCGAGATGAAAATGGTTGAACAAAGTGAACATTCACTAACAGCGATTAAAATAAATACATTTTAATTAGTGTTTGATTAAAAACGATTAAGAATAACCGTGCGTTATGAGAAAAGAAGAACACAATGACGAGAGAGTTAAAAGGGTTCTTGAGATTGCAAAACCGTTTTAATGTTAGTTTTACATAAATTAGGTTTCGAAATATTTCTATACACACACACACACACACACACGGTAGGACTTGAATGCCTACTAGACACCACCCTCGGGTGCCTTCGGTCTCTCTGTACAGGAGTTTGTCAGTAAACCGTGACCAAATATTAAAAAAAAAATGGTGTGCTGTCACCCCAAGCCCTCCGGAACGTCTCCCGAATTGCGGATAAGGGGCAGCTCCGAATACTGAATTAGAAGCCGTTTACAATGAAGAAAATGAATGATGAAAAATATTAACCAAAGCAAAAATAAATACTGGTAGGCCGGCATCTAGGATAAAAAGGGTCTATCAAGGAACCATGAAAATAATGTTTTTATGACTGGGCATTTTTAAACGAATTAAAAAAAAAAACTGACTTAATCCATTATTGTATTATTGTTTTATTATAGTGTAGTATTTGTTCTGTTGTCTTAAGATTATCTACCCAGGAATTACCTCCTCCGTTTTTTATAAGGGGAGGAGTTAATTCTCCCAGCTATTAAATCCGCCTTTGGGGAAAGGTGATTATGTAATATCTGTTCTGTGGCCATGAGACCATACGCACAGGTATTAGTTTCTATTTGCATAAGAGGGATTCTCCTAGGTATTATCTCTTCTATGTTTTAGGGGAGGGAGAGGGTAGTGTATGATCTATTCCGTTATTATGATATCATTTATTGACGAGTAATTAAGGGTCTAAGGACCCCAAATGATCTGTAGCTCAAAATGAGCCCCCGCTGCTGTCAGGAGGAAAATCCACACCAAAGTTTCACTAAAAAGTCCTTTTTTTATATT